>JAULBS010086665.1:0-18111 GCA_032355785.1 Symmetromphalus regularis | reverse complement strand
CATTTTTGAATGCTTGACTCCTAAAATAAAACCCTGTGAGTCATGATGACTCCCATTTTCCAGATGCTAGGTGGAACTCTGCCTCTAGAGCACACTGATTTTTATCTTATCACTGGCTATTGGATGTCATATTCTGACTTACTTATTTTGAATAATTCCACTGCTGCCACATAGGCTACTCTTTCCAAATAAGCAGCAAGGGATCTTTTATATGCACCGTCCCACAGACAGGACAGGAACAGAAAATGGCCCAAACTGCAAATGGGTCCACTGAGAAGGATCAATCGGACAACCGACCAGGCAGACACTGTTTATAGCTAGATCCTGCTCCCAGAGGAAGGATAGATCAAGGAAGGAGATGTCTGGTCGAATATCTTTCCATTTGTCTTATTCATTTTCATTCAGAAATTTTATTGAAAGAGTTCTGTCAATCAAGATGCCATTAATATTATCGTCCCTATGTTTCCAGTTTGAACATTTTGTTTTCAGTTTGGAGGATATGGAGGTGGTGATGGTGGGTACGGAGGAGGAGGAGGAGGTTATGGTGGTGGCGGAGGAGGAGGATTCAGAGGACGTGGACGTGGTGGTGGTCGTGGAGGCCGATCAAGTAATCAGGAAGTGCTCGATCCAGAACATGAACAATTCCGAAAACTTTTCATCGGTGGTTTGAGTTATGACACTACAGAAGATGGACTGAAGGATCATTTTGGACAGTGGGGAGAAATAATTGATTGCATTGTCATGAAAGATCCAACTACTAAAAGGTATACATAGTTTTTAAAAATATAAATACTAGTAATTAATATTGAGTCATACAAATTTTGTAGAAATCTTTCCTGAATTGCAGCCCTCAAGAGACTCAAAATTTACAATTGCAGTCATCAGTGCCATCGCCAAAAGCTGTTGCCAAATTGATCTGCGATGACATTTTTATATATAATTATCTGGTATTTGATTTTATTTGAAATAAATTGCCATAGCAAGATGATTTGAATTTCGAAGGATGGAATAATGCTAACTTTCTGGTCGTTTCACAAACATTAAAGT
The DNA here is from genome assembly GCA_032355785.1 of Symmetromphalus regularis. NCBI lineage: Eukaryota > Metazoa > Mollusca > Gastropoda > Neomphalida > Neomphalidae > Symmetromphalus > Symmetromphalus regularis. The sequence goes on along the minus strand of JAULBS010086665.1, from coordinate 17,064 downwards.
TTGAATATTCTGACAGTTCATAAAAATTTGGGATATCACACAGGTGTCTCAAGGCAAGGTTTTATAAATTTTAAGATTCTGATATATAAATTTCAGATCTCGAGGTTTTGGTTTTATCACATACAAGATGGCGTGCGAAGTTGATGAAGCTCAGGGTAACAGACCACACACGATAGATGGCAGAGAGGTGGAATCAAAACGAGCTATGCCCAGAGAGGTATGTTGTTCTGGTATTTGTTTTTAGGTTAAACACATACTCCCACGGACCCTTGACCTAATTAATTTTAAATATAAACATTTGATTTGTCCATAGAAATACTTCAACTATTTACGTAACTACCGCATCTTGCTTATTATCAATATTTTAAAAATAAGCTCGCTGACTAATTGAAAAAAATAGTGTTGAAGGTGTTAAGAATATTTTTTTAGTCACATGACGGGTATTCACCCGTTAGCCATTATTTTAAAACTTCTGAATAACTTTGTAGCTCCAGAAACATTTTGTACCAATTTATTTAGACCCACAAATGTGAACAAATTTGATCGATTCAACATGAAATTCCCTATACCGTGGTTTAGTTAAAGTGTCTTGCACGATATCAAAACGAGATCTCTTATAACAAATGCAAGAAAATTTCATTCGTAATCAATATTTAGACCACAAAGCCCCTTTTATATATGTATATGCAATTTTTTTTTAATTGTTTTATTAATAAGAATTTGTTTTCCCAAGAAGATAGGAAACTGTTCAAGAGATTTATTTATTACTTTTTTAATGTCCCCCAAAGCACAAATGAAATAAACCTCTGCTATTGGGGTCACATTCAAGGAATATGAACATTGTTGAGGTCAGGCTTATATTGGATGGGGTTGGTTGGGAGGGGCAACTGCACAGAATACACCAGTAGGAAGGCAAGACTAAAACATGTAAAGAGGGAGAGTACACCTACTCATTGAGCCTTAGCAGAGCACTCACTCTGGGTGGAAACAGTACTGAGATTAAAGGTCTCATTCCTCGACTGAGATCTGATCCCAGTACCTACCAACCATGAGAATGACAGCTTAACCACAGCATCACTGAGGCCGATAGATGGAATTCTAAAAGGGAGTTAATTCCCAGCCGTCTGTGAAGAAAATGTTTGTAATTATTAACATAGTAAATTTTTTTTTGTTATTTAGGAATCTGGAGGTTCTAGTTCCCAGCAGTCTGTGAAGAAAATGTTTGTTGGAGGATTGAAAGACGACACTACTGACGATCAGATGAGAGAAGTCTTCTCAGAGTTTGGAACCATCGAGGATGTCAACCTCATTACAGACAGGACCACCGGCAAGCTGAAGGGTTTTGCTTTCGTCACCTTCGACGATCATGATTCTGTCGATAAATGTGTTTGTAAGTCATTAAATAATGTCTATTTTGTACAACAGTTAAACTGAAGGGTTTCATTTTCGTTATCTTTGATGTGTGTGTGTGTGTGTGTGTAACCCCTGAAATTGTCAACGAAAATCTGCAATGCTGTGGAGATTGCCGCACAATTTTTCTTTTTACTAATTTTTTTTTGCTCAGATTATTTTTCACTATTTTTTTCTTAGTAAAAATAAAGTATACTTTATGCTAAAATTGCCATACACTATTTTTCCATAGCATTTATTTTGCCATGGAGATTCTTAATTGATATAATTAATGGTGTTTGGTGTTTTTTTAACACCTGGAGTAGAAAACTTTTTATATGCATGGTGATTATCTGGCTTTGGAATCTGGATTACAAAAGCAAATGTAAATGCTTTGACACCATCAGTGAGTAAAATTGTGTTTATGAAGAGGCTCCATTTTTCCAGTACATTTTTGCTGTTTGGTGGTGTGGTTTTTGAAGGATTTTTATGGTATTTTTAATCGGTTACCTGTGTATTACAGTGAAGAAGTTTCATGATGTGAATGGGAGGAAACTGGAAGTGAAGAAAGCTCAGTCTAGAGATAGCGAAGGAGGTCGTGGTGGACGCGGAGGTGGAAGAGGTAAGTAAAATAATTAACGTATGAAATCACTTTAGGAGGTTATGGTGAGGGTAAAGCTCTGTCGAGAGATAGTGAAGGATGTCGTGGTGGAAGAGGTAAGTAAAAAAATTGGTGTGAAATCACTGGGGAGGTGATGTAAAGAGGGGAAAAAGCTTGATTTAGAGATGGTGAAGGATGTGGACATGGAAGAAGTAAATAAAAAAGAAACCTGTTAGAGATGGGTGGGGTGAGTTAAGAGAGCTCAGTCTGGAAAAAATAAACATTTCTTTAGGTTCCAATTTGGAGCTTCAGTGGTTCAGCGGCAGAAAACTGACTCCAGCTAATTAGTGGTTCAAAACCCATTGGAGGCTGACTGAAATTTGACTGCATGTCGAGTAACCAAATGTTTGACATCCAATAGCTAATGAATAATAGATCAATGTCCTTTAGTGATGTTGTTAAACAAAAAACCAAATATATTTATTGATAAGCAGCAGTCTTATTTTCCTAGAACAGTTTTCTCACAAAGTTTTGTCTCCTTGGCATAGGTCACATTGTTCCGACTGCTAAAGAGGAATTAATAACTTTTCACGGATACTAGTCCCCTTGGCAAGTGGGATTATTTCTAAATTCTTCCCCAAGTTGTATTTTATGCATTATTTCTTAGAGTTGTGATATCAAAATGATACAATTGATTTTACAGTCTTTAAAAGATGTGTAATTTTGTTACATATTTCCCCACAGGTCGTAGTAGTAGTGGTGGTGGAGGTTACAGTAGTGGGGGTGGAGGCTACAGTAGCGGTGGTGGTGGTGGATATGGAGGTGGTAAGTATTATTATTATTAAAATATATACTGAAAATTGGATTAGGATTCCTCCAACCACAGTGCGTGTCAAAATTATCAAATGTTTCACAACCAAAAGTTGATGATTAACAAATGAATGTTCTCAAGTGTTACTAAAAAATACTTTAAGCCTGTAATTCTTTGAGTCAAACATACTAAGAACTAATGTCTAGATTGCATTTCTGTAGTCACTATCAGAAAGTGACAAATTCAGTTACTGCATAATTTTCAATTTTTTTTTTTATTATCAATGTTGATACTGTTCAATTAGATATTATTTAAATGAATATACATTTTTTTCTTCCTCATTATATCATATCTAATTTACGATATTGTGAATCACTTTTATACTGTGATTTATTATAAAATGTTTTAAATGTAACCATATTTGTACGCCTTTAGCTTGTTTATTTGTTTGTACGTAGGGGTCATTAAACAAATAAATACATTTTTCTTTAATATAGGAGGTGGTGGAGGCTACAGCCAGGGAGGTTACGGAGGTCAGAGTGGAGGTTACGGAGACTCGTATGCAGGTGGTTATGGAGGATCTCAGGGAGGAGGTTACAGTAGTGGTGGAGGTGGGGGATCGTTTGGCACTGGATATGGTGATGGTTACGGAGGTGGATCCATGAAGAGTGGAGGTGGCTATTCTCAACGGGGTCAGAGTGGACCATATGGAGGTTAGTACTTACATATTTCATAAATTATGTTAATTAGTTTTAAAAATAAATAACTGCTGAAGGACATATTTTGGCAGTTCTTTATGAACATTTATTCCTGTGAAAATACCTTTTTACTGACTTAGTCTACAGAAGCCCGTATAAATCAAGGAATTGTCATATATTCAACATGAATTAGGTGTGCATTTACGGTGTTAAATAATTTGTCATTGTGTTTACTGTGTTTGTTTTTATTTGAGCAGGTGGATATGGAAGTGGAGGACGATAACAGTGCTACGTGACTAGATTAGGTATGTATTTGTTAAAGATGGTGGGGTATGAAGACTTAACTTTCATTGTGGAAAATTGAATTATTTTTCATCCTTACATTCAAACCAAATTATGTATCTTGGTAAATTCACCAATTAAGAAATTTAAAACATCTGGCTAATTTTATTTTGTCTGAAATAATTTTTTATATTTTTGAGAAGTTTAAGAGGGCTTGAAATTTTATGGATAATTTGCCCAGATGTAGTTGTTGTGTTAGATTATGATAACAAGTGTTACCACACATCCTGGTAAAGATGTTGGAGGAAACAAGATGGTTTCTAGCATGTAAAACAAGGATTTGTTTTTAAAATGAAGATGTTTACGAATTTTAATAATTTGGGGGAAACTAGCACTTGATTAAATTGCTGCACGTATGCTCTGCAAATTTACATTGATTAACAATTGTTCCTAATCAAAATTTTTATGACTATTTACATATTCAGGCAGGCAGTGATCTTTGCAGAGAACATTTGGACAGGCAGGCAGTTAGCTAGTTTCATCAAGAACCAATAATATCAAGCAGATTATCCAATATCGTATTGGCAGGCTCAATATCAACAATATCAAGTAGATTATCCAATATCGTATTGGCAGTCTCAATATGAACAGTATCAAGCAGGCTCAATATCAGAAGTATCAAGAAGGCTCAATATCAGAAGTATCAAGCAGATAATCTTATTTACAGCTGCAGAATTGGAAATATCAGCAGATTATTTTATTGGAAGATTATCTCGTTAATAAAGGATACTTGAAGTATCAGCTTATACTGTCAATCATCGGCTCAACACTTAAGTTCATCTACAAGCTAGTTCATCTTTAAGCTAACTAGATATTCCAAAAACAGGCCTACAAGAATGTCATAAAGCTTTGTACAATGTCAAGTATTCTCTGTGGTGGGGAGGATTAGCTAACCATCAAATACATCATCTCCAAATCTGTCACAACATCAGCAGGCCAGTGATAGAAGATTGGACTCTCGGGCTGATCACTGGTTCAAAACCCATTTGAGGCAGGCTCATACTTGTATTCCTCCACAACGTTTTGGTTGATGCAGGCCGTTGTTTACAATGGCAGATATTTGCAGCCAGATTTTATTGTATCTTGCTGTGATTTTGTAACGTGTTTTTAACTGGGGAGGAAGATTCTGCAAAGGGGACTACGTGTTCCTCGTTTTTTATGAACTTTTGTATTTGTCATTCATCTGTTTTATGTCACATCATTTTAATTTTATTCATTGTCATTGGTCAAAGAATAAATTTGTATATCTTAGTATTTGTTTTGTGTTCATAATTTGAAGGTTTTGAAAAAGACCCACATACTCCCATGGACTTTTTTAGACATAATTAGACTGGGAGCCAGCTAAGATTTAATTGTTGCGAGAGTTCCAAAAGGTTTGAGGTGTGTGATGTGTAGAGGGACCAGTCTTAAGTAAAATAAATGGAGGGGTGGGTGGGTGCTCCTCAAAATACCCCCAAATTGCAATTTAATTGTGAAAGTTCCAAGCTTAATTTCTTCTGTATTTTGCAGAGGACACCTCACTAATTCAAAATCAACAACTTAAAAGACAAAATATATTGTGGGAAAAGACACTCAAGACGCATGCTAATTAATATACAGCTTAGAGAATAACACACATTGTAAGAAAGGCCATTTAAGCCGTAGCAATGAATTTGCTTCAATTATAACAGACTATAAATTAGTCACCTTCACTATAGTATGCACAATGTAAGAACATTCTAAATTCATACTTGGAACACTGTCGGTTATTCACATCACTCGTAAACACCAGCCTTTGTGTCACAATAATTAAAGAAAGACGCCTAAAAGCAACAGGACTATTATGTCTGTTTTGCAGAGTAATTGTCTGAAATTAGTCCTCTATTGTCAATATCTGATTAGTCATCTGAATGGAGTTAATTATGTGATTGAAATAATATTTCATTGGTGACTCCCATTTTTGAAAGTTGGCTCCCAAAATAAAACCCTGTGAATCATGACGACTCCTATTTTTTCAGATGCTAGGTGGAACCCTGCATATAGTGATGACATTTCTTAGCTTAGTAAAGCATTTTTGCCTTAATTATTAGTACAATAATATTGCCAAAACCGTATTGTAATACAGCATACCCATATGGTAATACAGTTTGATTAATTACCAATATGTGATAGTCATATTTTGATACTAATAACTAAATGTATCTCGGGCAGGCAGCCCTGTTCCAATTTCTAATGAAAAAAAGAATACTAGTATTTAGACACAGATTTATGTTTTAATTAAGTTTAACTTATTTTTATAATTTTGTCAGTTTTTAAGATGCACTCATTAAGTAAATTTATTGTGATACACAAAACCACATCGCGTTTGTATTGCACTCTGAACGTATTTCAATATACCTGTATATTGTTGTACCCCTATTAATTATATTGCCAATTCAGAAGTGGGGGCGTATCATCATCTCCAGATCTGTTACTACTGGGATTGTAGCTGCATATCAGAATTTTTGTAAGCAGCCAAGGGGAAACTGTCCATTTCAATGGCTATCAAGTAGGAGAGGAAACCTGCTGCTGCCACATTAATGTAGCTTCTGTTATCTATAAACAGCATGGGATCTTTTATATGCACCAGTTGTTGACTACTAGTCGGTATAAGTGATATGTGAGCCTTGTGGAACTCTCATTCACAGTTCAGCCAAATTTTGAAAGCTGTGAAACCGACTGTCATGGTTTTGTTACAAGAAAAGTAATTTAATGCCTTTAGAGCACACTGATTTTTATCTTATCATCTGCTATTAGATGTCAATCATATGGTCATTCTAACATATTTATTCATAGGAATCCCACTGCTGCCACATAAGCTACTCTTTCCAATAAACAGCATATTGTCTTTTATATGCTGACAGGACAGCACACACCACAAGTGGGTCCACTGAGAAGGATCAACCTGATGATGTTATGGTTTTGTTACTAAAATGGTAGTAAATATCTTAAAGAAATTAAATGATCAAACATCAGTTGAATTAATTTTATTATCTGAATTATACATTTATATACATAATGAAAAATATATAATTGAAATAATCTATCTAAAAATGCATATAGAAAACAGCACTTAGGCTTAATATTTAACAGATGCATGATGGGTATATTATCACAAAATAAATGTAAAACAGCTGGAATGGTTTTGATGAAAATGACAGAATTTGAAAAATTTAACAAACAAAAAAAGTTACTAATATTTTATAATTTGAATGCAGCAATATGCCTGAGTACGTAAAACCAGTATTAATTAACATAAACAGTATTAACTAATTAACTAACAAATATAAATAGAACAAATAACAATCCACCAATCAACAAAGCAAAAACAACATACAAACTTGAGACAAATGAATCTATTGATTATAAATAATGAGGAAAATTTGTTTAAAGAGACCAATCAAACTATTTATTGAAATACCAAATTTAAACAAAAAAGATTAATTTCTTTAAATATTATCTGAATCTAATTTTCATTAGTGAATATTACGGAAATTAGATTCTTTTAAGAAAATGATTTCAGATAATCTTGATTACCTCCCTTTACAATGTTTTTGTTAGATAAATAATTTTGATACTTAGTTTTACTAGTTTGTGTAATTCTTAATAGTTATATTTAGATGACTTATTTAAACTGTTTAACTAAACGTGTTGGCAGTACAAGTCTTGATCAAACAGATGAAAAATAAATTTAGAAAAGAACGTCAAAAATATTTTGGGGACCTGTCTATCCATAGAAAACCCTTTCAGGAATCTAGGGCCCATAAACATGATTTCTCATGAAATCTAAGGGTTCTGTCAGGAATGCGTCAAAAGGTGACAACTGAATTCTTTCGAGATGTTAGATGATCATTTGCTTTAATATTTTCTAATTCTATCAACAACTCCACATTCATTATACATTTAAGAATGTATTGTACGTTTAATAATGTTGCATGTGCTGTAATACAGCCTCTTGGACGTCATGTGACTCTTGCAGACATCGTGTCTGCCATGTCCGATGCTAAAGTTATGCAAATATTCTCTGTGGAACAGAACTCCGACAACTTTAGCGATAAAAATAAATAAATAAATAATCTAGGCGACTCGGCCAGCCAGCGAAAAGTTCGACTGTATCGCTGGAATACCATAGTTTGGGGTGTCTGTCTGGAAATATTACAGAGGCAGGTCTGGACACAGGTATAGATGAGATTAACCCTGAGATTAACCCTAATATCAGGACAGTTTTTAAATTCTTAATTTGCTACGTAACCTCTTAGATCTAGTGTCTTTTTTGTTCTAAGCACAATACAGTGAATATTTTGGAACATTTTTGTGAGACACATGCGACATATTCCAGTACAGGATACAATTTTGAAGTAGGAAATTAACTGACAACACATTGGAAATGGTTTCTATTTCAAAATACAGACCAATAAGTAATATATATATTATTAGCTACATCACTATATTTGACAATGAAAACATTCATATTGTCAAACACATGCTGTTACTAAACCCCCCCATATTGTAACTTTTTTCATTAGTTCAACAATCTGGTGTGCCAATACATTTAGGGCAGATTTCTCGACAGTTCAATTTTGATTCTAAGTTTAAACTGGGTCCACGTGTTAAAAAAATGGGTTGAACTGTAGATCGTGGCTGAACCATCGACAAGAAACTGGGCCTTAGTTTATCCACATGACCAAACAGCCATGCCATTGGCTATCCCGATATCCCCCAAATCAATCACTTATTTTTTCCCCTCACTACCGTTTGGATATTTGATTATCTGAGTATTGGATATTATTGGTTCTTGATGAAATTAGCGAACTACCTGTCTATCTTATTAGTACTTTCTGTATGCCCCCAACCACCCAATAAAAAAACCCCAACAACCTGGTTATGTGGAAGTTGTTTTTCATTTGAGCCTATAAATAACTCGCAACATTTATGGATAAAACCCTGAAATTGGCAATGCCGTGGAGATTGCCGTAGAGGTTTTCTTTCTCCGTGGACACATTCTACGTGGACACATTATGCCATGGATATTTTCTTAATTACAGGGGTTGCAGATATAGCACTTGCATGCAATAAATATATGACATCACACAGGTACTTACTGTTGCGCTACTACAGACATTAATGTTGTGATATAATTACAAGTATAAATGTGATATACATGGTATGCTGTGAAATACATTGAGCAAAGCAAGGCCACCGTCTATGGAAGAGGTAATATTTCTGATAGAGACTGACAGACAATACAAACAAAAACTGTATTTTATTCTATATGAAGAAACATTTTTTATCTGTGATTTCGTGATAAATAATTTTGATGGACAATACATTATACAACCCTGCTACCATTTGTCTCCCCATTATAATTTAGTCCTCCAATGTTAAAAATCAAACAATTATTTCTAGAGCTCTCCAAATCCATAATTTCTGCATCTACCCTGCATATTTGTAACATAATAGCCAGTCACTAGCATCAACCTTTCATTCAATGAAGCATGATGAGTATCAGAATGAAACAGGCCAGTGCAGATCTAGAGCCCTGATTCAAATATTGGATGGACAAGGAATGTGATTTAAAGTGATTGTGTTCTCTGTACATCGGTCACTTTAAAATAATTAATCATATCACCATAATCTTGCTGCTAAATATATTAAAAAATAACCCACTTAAATATAGAAATGTAAATATTTTCATTTTCATAAGAAAAAAACATTAAAAAAAATCGTATGTCACCACTACTAAAATTTTACATGTTTGTAGCAAAAGTGAATCACCGTCTTCAAAAACCTTTACTAAAAAGCAAGCGCAAGTTTTAATACTAGGGGCAGATCCAGAGGGGGTCTTGTTCACATTTTCCCCTTTACCCCCCAAAAAGAAAAAAAATCATTTTTTTTAAGGACACTTCATCACACTGATTATTTTCCTGCTATTAGCATCAAACTCATGCTTTTTAGGACATGGTCTACAGATGAAACCTACCACCTTCACATAAGTTATTCTTTCCTATTAGTACCATCTCGCATACAGGATGGCACATGCCACAAACTTTGAACACCAGTTATGGAGCTACGGTAGGAATAAAAAACAGCCTGTCTGCTGAAAAGGATCGATCTTAAAACCTATCATACTTCTGACACTATGACTCTTGAGTTGTCTCAGTGCATTCCAAACTACTCAAATTCACATGAAAATTGGTGATTACAATAAAGGGTAAAGGGTGTGCACAAGAATCAAATTATCGGATGCTGGATCTGCCCATGAATATATAATCTAATTAGAAATGACAATCTGTACTCATAAGTAATTAACCCCTTAACTTGTAATAAAATAATGGTTATTTTACATGACTGTAACCATGGTGACAATATGTGGCATCCACCTCAATACTGTTCATCTAACTGCGGGTTATGAAGAGATTTAATAATTGTCTTAACGACGGCAGCTGCCGCCAGTGCAGAATACGGCTGCCACTCCTTTCCTCTCGAACCATCTACATAATCGCAAATTCCTCTCACAAACATAAAACTATCTTTTCTGTTGCCGACGATTGACTCTAGAACTTGATCGAACTCTGTGTCGAATGCCGATATTTCGTACTTTGTTGCAAAGTCTAATTTTGTGTTCTCGTTCTTGACAACGGGCCGCCCAGATCCAACTACACCATACCGAATTAACGGAGCATTGTCGTGATGCACCAGTCCATCAGGAACCTGTGGGTGTTGCACCTCAATTACCTGGTTCTCGCCTATATTCATTGTAAGACGATCGGTGGCAGCGGCAGGACGCGTGTAGTTTGCTTCCTGATCTTTCAGCAGTTCCTGACCTTCCTGAATATACTTCAACCAAGGGGCATAATCGGGATTGGCTTTCTGATATTCTTCGATTTTTTCTGCAATTCTCTGAAGGATTAAATCTCGAGGTGCCCAGTTCTTGAGGACATAGTGAATGTTTTCCTCTCGGTCTTGCAGGATTTTGTCGCAGTAGTAGTAGATGTATCCCTTGTCATTGCACTTGGAGATGAGGACGTCGCCACGTCGTACGTGTTTGTAGTAGTCTGTCAGATGAGGGACGCCGCCAGCGACTCCCATGATGAACACGTGTTCAATGTTTTGAAATCCACCTGAAAATATTAAACAAATTATATTTAATTCCAATAAAAATCAACAGATGCAAAGGGGGTATATGGACGAGCACCCCTCCACCCCAAGTAGTCACTAATGTTTAGTTTCCTTCCTATTATAATCTGGCTCTAAGTAACTTTTGACACTCTCTGCATTCCCACCCTACTTCAATTTTAAGTCATTAAAATATCTATGGACCCCAACTCCCCTTTCAAAATTTATCCATCAGTCTATGAAACTATATATATATATAAAACACAATGGGTATTGAAAATTGTAGAGATTTTAACACTGAATTTTGTGAAAAATATTTGGTAAACTTTTAAGTTTCAGTATTTTTTTACTTTATTCCACAACTAATGTTTATTATTTCCTTTTATAATATAGTCTGAAGTTTGAAGCCGCCTCCCCCCAATCCAATTTTTAAATCAAAAAACTTATTTTTGGTCCCCAGGGATCTCAGTAGTTTGAGAAGTTGCAGAGTACAACATTGATGGTAGCCGATCTTGGCATGCATAATATATATATATATATATATATATATACAGGGCCCTCAGTAGTTTGAGAAGTTGCATGGTACAACAGTGATGGTAGCCAGTGATCTAGGCATGCATAAAACAACATATTTCTTTGACCAGAAACGAAAAATAGGCGGCAGCAAAAGCTGTTACAGGCAGCGATTTACCGCCTACTTTTGAGGGCACTAGGTCCCCCTTTCTCTAAAATTCCCACTACTCTCCTAAAAAGAATTAATGTTTACCCAGCAGTCTTGTTGTAGTGTTTCCCGCAGCGATCTGGGCAGCTCTGAAGTGACCGATGGCCGGCAGTTTCGTTGAGATGACTTTATGTTCTCCGATGTAACCAATTGTGTAAACATTCGACTCGCCTAAAATCAAATATTTTCACTTATTAATAGAACGTAATGTGTTTTTCATTAAAAATTAAACTTGTTCTAAACAAGGATTTTTAGCAAAGTTTTTTTACTTGCCATTTGGGTGAGTCACATCAACACATTGACTTGTTCGTGTTATTTTAGAGTTGCCAAAATATTACAGAAAACTTATACTGTATGTTAAAAACCTGTGCTACCTACATTATTATATATTATTATCATACAACCAATAACAAACAAACAAGTAGGTTTAATCACAATACATCTAAACTGATGGAAAAAAATAATCACAATTTTTGTTTTGTTAGTAAATATTTCAAACATTTAATTTATGGGTGGTTATTTCATTGTTTGGATCTTAAGGTTATTTATTCATTAATGTTAAATTTTAGTGATTTTTGTTGTTATCACAGATGGCGTTTGCATGGAAAACTTTCAAATGTGGATACCCTATACAGGGTTCCACCTAGCATCTGGAAAATAGGAGTCATCATGACACACAGGGTTTTATTTTGGGAGTCAAGAATTCAAAAATGGGAGCCACCTATGACATATTATTTCAATCACATAACTGAATAATTGTCTTGTTTATATTACATGCATATAATTATTATATCCATTATCTACTATTCTATCATTATAATACATATATACATGTATATCCATTGCTTTTTCTTCTCATAAATAATAGTTTTTTTTGTATTAAAACAATTTTAAAGTCGACTGACTGATATATTTTGCGCCAACCATGACTCGCACTTATTTTATTTAGGAGTATTTTAGCAAAATATTGCATCAAATACACAGGATTCCTGCGTCATGTGAAACCCTGATGGAGTTATAACTGTTATAATAACTAATGTGATCAAGGTTTGCTGACCCAATTACGTTCAGTCTGTGGCTGAAACTATACAAGTTATACCTCCTTGGTAAAAAAGCTGTACATGTTTATAAGCTCTTGTGGCAGATTGCCATTACGTGTTCATACCATTTTCTGCCTTATGTGATTTTGAGCATCAGGAGGTACTCTACCTCCTTTTCTACTTTTCTACGTATTGTTGAACACTGTTAGTTTACCCAATCTCATCATCTGGCCTATGAAAATTAAATAAATGATAATTTCATTAACACATTACAACATTCTTGTGTACCCATTTATGATCCCCATGTTTTAAGCAGCAAATGATAAGTAAAATAATATCATAATTGTAACAGTCAAAAGGAATGAAATAATCAAGTAAAGGTTTGTTAAATTGTCTATCAAGCTTTTTAAAAATTATTACTTGGTTTTATAAGGATCTGCCAATCGTAACAATTATGAAAGTGAAATAAATATTATACATATAATTTCTTTTTTCTTTTATTCTACTCCTCTCTCATCTTCACAACGTCGGGGGTCTCTCGTGTCCGTGGGACCTCTGACAAATATAGTACATAAAAACCCGGGCTGCTTACTGCACCATCTATACAAAAACATTTTTGTTGATATCATGCATAAAAATATTATCCAATCAGATTGCTCGTTTTAAAAGTATTTGATGAAGAACTGTCATGTTCCTGTGGAAAATACCCTAACACTTTGTTAAGTTGCTTTTTCACAGTGAAACTATCACTGAATATAAAGCACCTGTTCTTCTTTGATAACAGTTCCTTACTGAGAAGGCAACTGTCATTATTTTGCACCTTGGAAACTGATGTTTCTGATAACCACTTTCTGTTCATTTTTTCCTCTTTTCTATGATTCATTATTTACATCAATAAGGTGAAGGCTGATGCATTGAAAGCCGAATTGTGATTGGATGCTTCTCATGATGCAAAGAATACAATCAAAAAATGTTTTCTCAGCTCAGGGTTTTTATGAACTATATTTGTCAGGGGTCCCACAGACACAAGGGACTCCTGAAGTTGTGAGGAGATTGGTTAACTGAGAATACATTTTAAATATTCCATTTTGAGTTCTGTCTTTACTATGAACAAAATTACCAGCATCTTCATGTACAGTTATTGAATTAATGAATTTATTTTACCATCTTCTTAAGTAAAACAAACACCCAATAAAATAAATAAGAAAATGGAATTTTAAATTTTAACTGCCTTCCAAAGGTTTTAGAAAAACATAACTCAGTAAACCAAGTTATTAGAAAATGTCCAACTGATAATATTAGTAATTCATAAAATTGTGTGTGAATGAGTTTGTCTATTTGTAGGGTACCAGGCAGTCACTAGCCAGCCTCAGATTATATTGATAAACCAGCGATTTGCTGAGGTCCCAGTCAACATGCAGTGTTGTCACTGCTTCAAGCATATAACCACGACATTGGAGTACCAGTCAGGAGCCCTCACCTGGCTTACAGCCGGCCTTCTCTGTCTGTTTGGGTGTGTATCTTTTCTTTTAACATAATTATTATTATTTGTTTAATGACTCCCCAGCTCAAAACATAAAATGGCTAGATGGCATCTTTTAACACAAATACATATGAAGCGTGTTTAGTAATAATGCCATTATACAACTGTGGTACTGTCACTTTAATTTATGTTAATTCAGATATTAGAACATTTTTCTTGAGATATCGAATTCTTTCAGAATCTATTTGGATTCCTGAAATGTCATGTGATGGGAATCCATATTTTTCAGCCAAACATTTATATATTTTTTTCAATTTGGTAATTAATTAATTTTGACTTTGATGCTAGTAAATAATATAATTATTATGTGAAAATGGAAATTATGTTTCCTGATAGATGATGTATGCATGTATTTGTCAAAATAAACATTTAAAAAAATTTAAATTCTGATCTAACTGGATACCCAAGACTTTCATTTATAGGAATATTACAGGAATTAGATTCTCAGATTCTTGTCAATAAATAAGCCCTGCTGTTAACGTTAATTGTTTTTTTGGTTTAAATATATTTTATTTGTTTACTGATTTTAACTTGAATGTTGGCTTCTTACTGTGCTTTCATTTGTTCCGCTTGCTGCACATAGCTGCTGGCCATGCTGTCCTATCCCGTTCTGCATGACTGACTTGATGGATGTCCGACATGTTTGTCCACAGTGCAACATGGTCCTTGGTACCTACCGTCGACTCAACTGATAAACAACCAAAAAGACTACTATAAATGCTTTGTTTGAGTGAATTGATTCTGTGCAATATTGACTGACTAAAATGTTATTTTTTGTCTATATGGTAATGGGTATATCTGTGATATAAGTGAAATGTTTGGGGAAATACTCTTGGTTATTTTAACACTTATTATATTCTCAGTTTGTACTTATTTGTGATCCTGGCCTGTCAGAATTAAAAGTCTGCATAAGCTATAAATGCAACCCTTGCAATTAATAAAATATCCACTGCAAAATAAATGTTGTGGAGAAATAGAGTCCACAGCATTTTCCATAGCAATTGTAGCGTAAAGTATACTTTATTTTTAATAATAATAATAAAATACACCTTGAAAACAAAATAGTCCACAGCAAAAAAGTTGCCATGGAGAATTAAAAACTCCACGGCAATCTCCTCGACATTGCCAATTGCCACGGTAAATTTTAGGGGTTGTAAATGGGTTATGCTAAAAATGTTTCAGGTTGGCCATTTCATTTTGACTAACCCATTTATACAATATGCTGTTACATTAACAGAAAAGTGATTTTAATGATATCCAGATATTAGCATGAAGAAAACGTGTTTACTAAAAATAGACTTGATAATTCAAGTAATTCTGACAGGACTGTGATGATCAGAATCAGAATGCTGCTGTTTTATAACGTTTTGTCATTTATTGGACCATGTGACAGGCCTAGAAATCAGCACAATAAATGTCAAAATAAATATCAGACCAAAAATGTTTATTTTGATTGACTTTCTTAAACAGTATTATTTCATAGCTTATTTCTTGTATACTCAACCAAAAAAGATTATCAAATATTACAACACAGACATTTGTTATGTATTTATTTTAAAATCTTAATTAAATTTGAAACGTCAATCATTTACAAATGACATAAAACCTTACAAAATATCCATGGTACCATATAAGCAGATGCTAACCCCCCTCCCACCCTTTATGCTAATCAAGTGGGCAAAATGGTGTTTTTCATGATGAAAAGTTAGCTCAAGTCGCCAAATTATTAACAGTTGATTGAGATGTGAGAAGTTAAAGTTGTCATAATATTTTGTCCCAATATTTTGTCTCATGTCAAGATAAAAAAAAAAAAAATCCGATTGACAATGCCTAATTGTGACATACAGTAAAACGTAAGCATATGGAAGATTCAAAATTAAATTTTGCTAAGCTTTTTTGATTGAATATGTTAATGAACTGTTTTTAGCTCTAATATAAGTCATCAGATGAACTAAATTTATCGTATGCAAAGTAAACATTCAACATGAGAAAGTTAACTCAAGGGTAGTTTCAGTTGAACTTCTCAGAGGGATGTATCTTGTGCCTTATATAGACATTGTACCAAGTTATATGATTGTTTAACAGCCCCCCAGCAGTACTAAGTTACTTAATAATAATTGTATATATGCACTGAAATCTGGTCGTTTGATTTATCTGTTAGCTTGAATCTATTTGATTAATATTAATCTCAATTTATCTGTCATTTTTAAGTGAGGATCTAAAATACTAAGAGATATTTTTTCATTGTATGTTATTTATTGTACTGGATTAGGTAAGTTGAGAGTATTAAAATGTGGGCTTTAAGATAAGTTGTTGTTCATATTATTTTAAATCAGCAGATTCGGGGGAAGTAAAACTGTCCTTTAAGAAGGTGGTTGCTATATGATTAGGGTTTTTTAATGTTGGTTTGTAATTGTTTAGTGGTGTTTATTTAATTTGGAAGAGAACAAACGTGTTATTTATTGTCCTGTCTTTTGGTCGTGGGTTATTTTTTATATTTAGATGTACTGTAATATGAGCTTGTTGAGTGAGAAGAATGGAACAGTCCAGCATGACCTTATTTGAAGTTGATTGCATGCTTCCAATACATTCCAGGGGTCAGCACTGGTTGTTAATGATGGGATTATCCCTTTTGGCAAATAGATGACTAGGTTATCTCCCTTTGTTTTCCATACTGAATATATAGGCCACTATTTCCAGTAAAAACTTGTCTGTGGGATAGTGCATATAAAAGATCCCTTGCTGTTTATGGAAAAAAGCAGCGGGTTTCGAGTCTCCTACTAAC
>JAULBS010086654.1:0-18124 GCA_032355785.1 Symmetromphalus regularis | reverse complement strand
TCGAGTCTCCTACTAACACTAACCTCTGCCCCGGGCCCGGTGCCCTAGTCTTAGGACATTGGACCCGGGGGAGACGGTTCAGAACCAAATTGGATGTGGACCTGTATAAAAAACACTTCACCTCACCTCAAAAGCGAATTATTATTTTTACCAATTACCTTTTTTGGAGCTTAGAAAGTTAAGATAATGTGATTGATCAAGTCTTATTTTTAATTATAATTATTTTTTAATTTTTTGTCATTTGAACCAATGTATTTATTGTTTATGAAGTTTAAATATTGATAGTGAACACTTTTACTTCAAAATCCTACTAAATTTTTCAAAATGTACTTTTTAAATTACATTCAGAATCATGAGAACAGTCCTAGCCATTGTAATAACTTGGTTGTACTGAAAACAGTCTTACAGCATTGCTGGTAACCTTATGTCCAGTTTGTCCTGAGTGTTTGACCCCAGGCTATCTGCAAGCTGACCTGCCCTATTTTGTCCTTGTGGGTCTGTTTGATAAAGGTTGCTGACCTCTGCTTGCACACATCCTTCTATCAGCAACATGGAAAAGCAAATACAGATGGAATTCTGTACTGCAAACAAAGTGAACATGAATCCAAGAGCACGTTCTGTGGGGGCGTGTTAACTAGGTGAGCACCTCTAACACTGAACGGCTTGGTTGAGTGTGCCTGTTCATCTTTTAATTGGTACATCACGTGCATGCCACACTGGTACCAATTTGAAAATGGTGTCGAGTTTAGTCTAGCAAATGTGTGCTAAGGTCTTAGTCATTAAATACAGAAATATATTGTTATTTGGTGAAATAACATCATTAGTTGTTATTTAGGGGTTTGTGTTTTCATATTTACTTATATACTTCATATTCTACATATATATTCTAAGATTATTTAATAATAAAATAGATAAATTGAAATAGAATTGAACTTAATAAAGTTCACTATTTTGTGGGGATGTTTAAATAATCATTTCAGTTATCATCTGCAGCATACAAATTTAAAAAAGGAAAGGAATGGTTGTTTAACAACTATAGGGTGTCAGACATATGGTATTTTGTAACTCATGGTCTTCAGAGGAAACCCACTACAGCCACACAACCACGCAGACCACAGTCCTTCCCTTTCTAATATAAAATCCTGTCTATGTCTGTGATGACACCACAGCGTTTACTATGATACTTCATGTTTTCTATTGTCAATCTGGTATGTCATGATTCCATAGACTCCCAAAGCAATAACTGCTCTTCTCCTCAAACCACACATTTGGACCACTGCAGAAAAACACTTTCTTTGATATACCAGTTGTAATCTACATGATGAACAGGAAATAAGCCATTTCATCTGAAAAGAGAATTGATCCATTGGCATGCTTCATATCAGCTGGGAGTTCTAACATTGAGTTATGTCTCGCTGTACTTTGCTGATAACACATAGATAGATAAGTTAGTGTTATCTAGTGACAGTTTAACTGTCTGGCTACAACACATCCTGAGAAACCTGTCTCCAACAAACCAATAGCTTTGTCCTTTTTTATCAGTTTAATCGCAGGCATGGTTATACATTTGATTGATATTTGAAAATCTCATCTACTGGTATGTTTCTTCAGATTGATTTTACTCTATCAAAGAACAATAGGTGAGATTTTCAGTGATATTACATCAGCTTATGCTGTACGTGCACCTCATGTTATTTAAAGATAACTAACATTTTACCAATAGATTTTTTTTTTAAATGGCTGATTATAGCACTTAAATATAAACTACCAATGACTTTGTATGGAATCTTTATTTTGTCTTCCAATATATCATTGGAACTGAATATTTGTAAATGGCTATCACAGAGTATAAATTGAACATGAGAAAGCCGTTACACAAAACACACAACCAGGTGATGTTGATATATTCAGTCCCTTAATGATTATAAAATGTTTTAATGAATGTTAGTTAGTTGAACCAGGTGATGTTGATATATTCAGTCCCTTAATGATTATAAAATCTTTTAATGAATGTTAGTTACTTGAACCAGGTGATGTTGATATATTCAGTCCCTTAATGATTATAAAATGTTTTAATGAATGTTACTTACTTGAATCAGGTGATATATATGTTGACTTCCTTAATGATTATAAAATGTTTTACTGCATGTTACTTACTTGAATCAGTTGATACATCAACTCCCTAAATGATTATATAATATTTTACAGCATGTCCTTACTGGATTAAAAATACAATGCATGTTTTTACTTCTTCAGATCATTTGCCCTAACACACAAGACCCTCATCATGAACTGGAGAAAATCCCGAATTCGCAGGGCAGTCACATGAAAAGTACATTACCAAGAAATGCCTCCTCCAAAGAAACCAAAATCTGGTCCAACTACTGTGGAACAGTTTCTGTCACAGGAGGAGTTGACCTCATTGGAAAACTGTGACCAGCAACATCTAAGTGTTGAATCCCAGGCAGCTGAGGACAGTGTCGAGCCACTGTCTTCCACTCCTGACAGCAACTCCAGCATCAAAGATGAAAATGACACAAAAACCAGTAGCACCTCGAAAGGACATTTTCATATCTTGCGAGAGCTTTTTTCTCACCGAGAGACTGAAAATGTTGAAAACAATGCAAAAATGCAGGAATCTGCATCAGACTCAGGGCCTGAAGGTAGGAAGTACTCGACAACTCAAGACGCTAAAGACTCGGCAGCTAGTCACAATACTTATGCAAAATGCGTAACTACAACATCTGACTTAAACCTGAGCCACACTACAGTAGAACCAGACAGTCAGCAAGCTAATGTCTGGGAGGATTCAGATCAGGATCACCTTGGTGGGAAGAAAACATGCATCTGGCATCCTACACACCATGATAAGGAATCTCTTCCACCCTATGATCAATCCTTCAGTTACCTACCTCCAAAGTGTACCTCAGTCTCCTCTCGAACAAATACCTCAATTAACTCATTTCCAGCATCCGAAGTGTCGGGTGTTCAGCAGCTACCTCCTTATTTACAAGACAGCTTATTCTTACCTCATGGCAGATGTATACTCGGGAACTCAAATACTGAACCATATGACCTCTCGGTTAAGGGAAGCAACCTCGTAGACAAGGGCAGCAGTTTGGAATACAGTTCTGACAAGCTGAACCTTAGCGTGGCCATGATGGTGGCCATGTCCTCATTTCAGCATACCTCAATGCCTCATGAAAACCATGACAAACCTCACACTGCAGGCAGCGGTTTGTACCTCAGTGATGCACGCGCATTGTCTGCATCACCTCGACCTTTGATCTCTCACACAGTGTTAATGGGTGATGGGCAGCAGGGACCTCAACCTTCTGTGATAAGTCAGGCTTCCCCGAGTCCACACATTATGAGCATCCTGACCAGTAAGCAGACGGCAACAGCTGGGGACCATCATGGTAACATCATCTCACTGTCCAGGTCCTCAGTGTCCACAGACAGTGGAATCTCAGTGAAGGAGAGCCTGCCTGGCAGTCCCAGTGGGTAAGTGATCATTTGTACCTGTAATTCTTTTTCTTTTCATTTAACATAGGAGTGAAAAACCATTTGTTCTGACATCTTGAATCGGTTAAAGATTAAACATCTTGTCTAGACCCCATGCTTGTAAAACAATTATAATACAATTTAATAATATAACATGTTTTATGTATAACACCCATTATGCTTAAAACATGTTTTATTATTTTTTTAAAAACCTCTATAAATATTGTCTTTTAGTCTGAACTCAATGTTCAAAACATCATGACAACACTATTCAGTATGGCTTTATGCTGAATGTCATTTTGAGCCTAGGCCCAATTTCTAATTTCATATTCTTTTTAATGCTGTTAAAGGTTACCTTTAACAGCAAATTAAGATTGAATTGTCAAGAAGAAATAAGCCTTAAATGTTTTATAAGCATGGGCTCCAGTCTTCAGTACCTACAGACATTAGAATCTAGTTGAAGGAGAATCTTCCCAAAAAGTAAGTAATCATTCTTCTGTTGTTTAACATGCTACACCAACTTTAATGGAAACATTTACAAATGTTTGCAAAATGTACAAAAATGTTTACTTTAAGAAACAGTGCTGGTACAACTGTTTAAATATAAGGGGGTCAAGACTGAATAGGAGCACCATTGGGAGGGTGCCTACAATGTAATAAATGAAAATATTGTCATCAGAAAATGAGCCACAGATTATTGAGGGGTGGGGGGCAAATGCCTCCCTTGCACCCCCTCCCAGCAGTGCCGGCTCTGGGAAATGTATGGCAATAGTATTGTTGTAGATTAAAATACATTAGTCATTTTTGGTTGCCCCGTGTTTGATATTTAAGGTCCCCCATTGTAACGTTAGAATGCAGGAAAGATCACCAAATTGGATGTGGAAATCAAAATGGTTTGGTGCCTCCAGCTCCTTTTTCAGTACATGACTTTTTAACCATCCCTATAAAAAAGAAGCTATTATTTTAATTTTATTTATGTTGACATCTCTGCATTTAAATTAGTGTGATCAGATCTTCATCTTGAGTTGAAAAGTATTATGATATCAAAGTTTGTGTCAATCAATAACTACATTATTCAAATTTGTAGAAACTACAGTTTCAGTTGGATTAAGTAAGATCATACTGATTAGGTTACAAATTGAGAAGTCTGATTATGATATAATTTATATATTTAAATATCTGAAATCTGACTTTAGCCATACATTTATGGTTTAAATTAGCTTATAAAAATGCCAGAGAACAGATAGAAACACTACTCATACATACATGTAGTAAGCGATATATTTAGCCTTGAAAATATGTTATCAGGATTGATTGGTTAGTGGTATGGCGCTGCTATCAGTAGATAACTGTTTTTTCTTACATGGTAGGATACCTACCATCAGTCACTTGAATAACTGCATTGAGAGGTTTAAAAAATGAGTTAAACAAAAAAATATTTCTGAAGCTTATTCTTCAGATGTTTTTTTTTTTTTTTTAACTACTCAGGATTGATGTCAGACAAAAACAACACAAAAGCAATCATCCCAAAAACTATTAATCTAATAATTTGAAGAAACCAAATTCCATGATGGCGCCACAGCATTTTTTATCATGCAGCAAAAAGAATTTGGTAACCTTGGGTTTTTTCATTTACAGGCAGCTTAAACATTTTGCTGAGTTACTAGATTATAGGGGGTGATATTAAAAACTATTATTTTTCACCAACCCCTGTTTTACTGTTATATGCTGTAATGGAGACACTGTCAGACAGTTTAACATTGAGAAGCTTTGCTGGTGGAAAGCTTCATGTCTGCGTACTAAATCCATGCTAATTATGTTAGGTTAATTTTGTTGAAAGTATCCTCAGAATTGGCAGTGAAACATTTATAGATGGATGTTGTAGACAATATTTCCTGATACTAATATGCTAACAAGCAGTTAAAGTTATCTCAGAAGATATTGTAATAAAATGGGGTGTTTTCTTGATAAGGTGAATTAAAAAAAACTAAAAACCTTTTTAATTATTGTACCTCCAATACTGTCCAAACCAATATCTTTCTAATCCAGAAATCTGTCCAATACCTGTACTTAATTGTGTTTACATTAATATTATATATATTCCTTTCTAAACCTGTCCATAATTATGTAGATGTTGTCATATTATTTCTTAACACATTCACTGCTCTTTACAAGTATACTCGTATTTGGGGTTTTCATATTTTAGCTAGTACAAGTATACTCGTAGCAAATATAAGCTCGTGTTATAATATTCACTCTTTTATACATCATTGCTACTGTTGATTTATACATTTATTCACCCCGGGTAGTAATGTGATATATTTCTAACTTGAGCTTATATTTGCTACGAGTATACTCATACTAGATAAAATATGAAAACCGTATACTCATAATTGGCAGCGAGTGTGTTAAAAGAGGTTATGGTAATAAAATACTGTGAACTGAAGACAAACAAAAACAGTTTTATTCACAAATTTGCTTTTAATACTCATGAATATTATAATCCCAAATTCAGTATTTATTAATTTATTTGTTTGTTTCTTATAAAATCAACTGAAATGAATCAGCATATTCACCAAGAAATTCCCTAAATTTGTCTTTGTGAGCATCTAGTTTGAAACTTTCAATGAAAGGACCTGAAGGACAGTGATATTGCACATCGAATCCACATTTACAGGAATATTTGTCCTTTGTAATACGACCCTGTCCCATTACTACATCAGAAACTGAAATACCTTAACATAAATAGATAAAATGTGTTTATAAATTTAGGATTTTTTTTTTTATCTTATTTTTCTGTTAACTGCTTATATCAGCAATGATATTTTCTAGAAATAAATTGTCAGTAATGATTTGAAAATTATTAAAACACTGCCTTTGCAGTAATCAGCAACTTACAGAGACTGTTTTACTGTTACACAGCTATTAATACTGGACATTCTACATGTAATGTTGCTTGACATTTTATGTGCACAAAATCAATAAGTAGTTTGTGCTGGCTCAAACAGTTGGTGTAACCTTGATTAAGACAAGTCCAATACATTGTCTGTATGAACTCTTGTCTCCTGTAGACAATAACCCCAACAGCAGCGTTGCCAGAGCACTAGTTGCTGGCTGTAAGTGTATAAAAGAGTGCGAGTATACCAGTTTTTGACAATCACTGCAGGTTAGCCACTGGTCAAGGGAGATCAAGCTGATTCTGACCTTGAACAAAGGGAGAACTCTTTAAACTGCTACAGTGTATATCATGATGTCACTGGCCTGAGTGGAGTAGTGCTTATGCTGTTGGACTTACACCAACCAGTGGATGAGCGTCGGTGGTCCAGTGGTAGAACGTCAGACTCTCAAGCTGATGACAGTGGTTCAAAACCTATTGGAGGCTGGCTCACACTTGACTACATGTGAAAATAACCAAATGTTTGACATTCAATAGCCAATGATTAATAAATCAATGTGCCCTAGTGGTGTTATTAAATAAAAACAAATAAAACAAAACAAAACAATGGTCCATTACATGTTTATCAAAGCACATGGATTGTGCTATCCTGTTTGTGGGATAGTGCATATAGAAAATCTCTTACTACTTATTGGTAAAAATTGCCACATCGGTGTGGCAATAACAGTTTGCGTCTCTCTGACAACACTAACCTGTGTCCTGGACCGACAGCACATGAAGCCATGTGCACAAGACAGCATGCTTGAATTTAATTGGTTATATTACTTATAAACTCAAAAATAAGTATAACCAACCAATCAAGATGCCCACTGTATATGGCAGTACTTATGGCTGGATGGTCAACATATGGTTCTTCCAAAATCACACTAAAGTCATTTCTTTTATTAGTTTATTGGTTTATTGCTAATTTTTAAACAGCCCATGATCATGATAACTGGAAGGGATGCAGGGTTTAAGCTGTCATTCGCCATGAAAAATGGAATTTGGTGAATGCATTGGATTATGAAATTGCCAAACGGCGAATTCAAAAATCGCATGTCACTTTCGATCTCCCAATGTTTTGACTCTCTACTTCCTTGTTGTAATTTCTTGTGTAATATTTGCCTTTAATTGGTCAGCAAACCATCTAAATACTATTTGCTGTGTATGCACATTTTTATTTGCACATACACAGTTCATTCAGACAACATCAGAAGAGTTCAAACTTGGTTGCTTTGTTGTCAGTCAAAATAACTCTGCCTTTTCCATTTCTTTCGATTCATTCGGTACGCTTCGGATGATTTCATCTCTGGCAATAACGTCGCTGAGTGTTCCAGTCTTTAATTTAATATTGCTAAAATAGTAGACTGTTTAGTTTTATTGAAAACTTGCCAGCAAATTGAAAAATACAGCACTATTTATCTAAGATCGAATCAGATGAGTTAAATCATCTTAATTTTGTTCAGTTTTTTGGCTATCTGAAACTGAATTTGGCTACAGAATTTCTGACCAAATTAGCCAAATTGCTAATGATTTTTAGGGTCCAGCTGAAACCCTGGGGTAGGGCTTTATCATGTTAAGGCTCACACTTGACTACATGTCAGAATTACAAAAGATTTGACATCAAATTTTAATAATTATCATGTTAAACTAATACCATACAGCTTGAAAATTAAATTGCTATATAATAAAATATCAATAATGGCCAAGTTAGAAAAACGATAAAAGTAAAATTTATGTTTGCACAAAAACATTATCTTAAAATGTGTCATTTTGTTTCTCATTTTGTTATGGTTTTGTATGTAGGTTTATAAAGGCATGACATTAAATAGGCAGGCAAGCTATAATCTACAAGCCAAATTGACCTATTCGTACAGAATATGTAATTTCTTCCCCTTATGAGCTGAATCCCATAGGCAGTTAATTATTTTCGTAGTTTTTTAAAAAGAGATATGTCATATATACTCTTCCAAAAAAGAAAGTATACATGTAATCAGTAGTTATTTATTTCATAAACCAGACGACTTTCAATGCAGAAATTCTGAAATTAGATAACCACACCATTTAGGAGGAGGTGTGTGTGCTGTAATATCACAAGATGTGCACATGTTTGCTGCCAATGGACCATTACTGTGACCACCTAATGAAACAAAAATGGAAGCAACATGCATACTTTCTTTTTTGGTTGAATATACTTTCGATATGGATGGGTAAATAGAAAATTGTTTAACTTGGGCAAATATAAAAGTGTAAAATCACTTAGTTTCCTAAACAGAGTTGATTTGTATATTATATTCTCCTTTCATATTATCAATTCTATACTACACCTTTCATTCATTTTGTAATGTTATTTGTATTTATAACTGATTAATGGTTAAATAAATGATTACATTTCTGTTCCAGGCAATAATGAGAAATTAGTTGTTTTTTTCTTGGAAACTTTTAACATTTTTACGCTGGTAGTCCCCACGGAGAGTGGAAATATTTCTTAATTTCTGCTGCTGAACCTGATTATGTTGCCAATAACACAACAGATTCATTGTTGTTTAAGCACTTGTTTATCTAAGATAAAATGAAGTTGTTACTCATTGGTCAATACCAGTTGTCAATCAATGGATGGGTCAATTCAGAAGCTGAGAACCATAAACAAACAAAAATAAAAAATAATATAAATAATAAAAGTTAAAGGACAGTAAAATTCTGGCAATAAATATTGTTTTTAAAGATTTACATATACCCAAGTATGATAGAATCAAAAAATCAATATTTTAGCATACTAATTTGAGAGAGAGTAATATTTGAAAATATGTATGCTCTGTATGTGAAAAGGAAAATGTTGAGAATTGTGCCTTGTTTATACTGATGAAAATACTATGGCATGTAGCGATTTAGACTGGGCAGGCTGCAGCAACTCAGACTTTGTAGACTTTTTAAAACATCTGACCTGCCAACTGAATCATCCTGAATAGGATATTTTGCAGATAACCTTTTCTTCCTGTTGTCCACTATTTATTAATGAATAAAGCTACGATGGAAACCCTACTAAAACAGAACCCAGTTTCGTCACTGAGAAGAGAAAACTTATTAATAACAATTAATAAAAATATCAACAGAAATCCATCTAATTAACCCTTTCAGGCTCGTTTAACAGGATGCTAGTCATTTTGTACCATCCATTTCGTACCATAAATTATGGTAATTTCGTACCATAGTCATCTCGTATCATAGTGCTTTGGTCATTTTGTACCATAGTCATTTCGTACCTGGTATCTTATTCTTTTCATTGCCATGGTTTGCCACTTCTTATTTTTATTGAATAAACGATAAAGTGAGCAAATGTTAATAAATCGTTAGCTATGACATGTACATGCGTTCAAACCTATTGACGATGTGTCCCATTATTTGGTTAATTCTCAAATTCAGCTTTTTATGTGTTTATAAAATCTGGGAAAGCTAATGATTTGGTGTCTTAATATTATTTTCTGAAAAAACGAAACTGTTCAGAAAATACTCGAGACCATCAAAATAAAACAAATGACGTCACACTTGGCCGATGACATAGGTTGACGGCTGCTGCTCACATCATTTCACTTGATATAAATTTATTTATAATAAAATGTACATAAGAAACAAATAACTAAAACTGTAAAAGATTTGTACCAAAACGACTCAGTCTCAGACCACTGAATTCACTTTTCTGAACATATGTGAAGGCTATTGCCATATGAAGACCTCCGCCCCCACCCATTCTTATATAGGCTGACGTCCTTAAGCTTAGCCCATTACTGTCGATAGATTCTCTGCCTGATTGGTTTTGGATAAACAAGGGGCCCCAATAATTCTCAAAAATATTTTGTTTTTATTCATTGTTAAATTATTCACTGGCAAATTCTGATGCTCAGAAACGGAAGCCTTTACCTCATCAACAACCACAGTATATACTTGATCTATATTACGACTTTGGTACGAAATGACTATGGTACAAAATGACTATGGTACGAAATGACCAAATAACTATGGTATGCAATGACTATGGTACGAGATGACTTTGGTACAAAATGGTAAAATTGGGTATGAAATGACTATGGTTCTAAATGACTATGGTATGAATTGACTGGATACCGTTTAACAACTGCCTTAAAGTGCCCTAGGAATTGTATCTCCGTTAACCACACCTCCCGCAAGGGAGATAACCGCAAGTTGCTAGGTTAAACAAACATTACTGTAATGGCAGATCAGATACATGGACGCAGTGCGCAATTTAGTAACTGCTTGATCTACCATCAATCTTTTCTTAGGAATTTTTGACTGAAACTAAACTCTTCTGTTGGATACACTTCGTTGACAAAATGCTGAATGTTAAAACAATAAAAATATAGTTGGTAGGTATCTGTCTTCAGTGAACTATTTTAAACAACAAAGTTATTTATAATTAAACAAACGATATATAGGTATATACATTTATTCCTGATTTTAACATTAGAGGCGCAAATCAAGGGGGCGATGGGCGAAGGACACATCACCCACTTTTTGGACAAAGGAATGGCTATATAATTATTTTTCCCCCACCCATACATTCACTTCAAAATTTTGGAATTAAAATGCATGTTGTGTTGGTTCCGCCAGGTTGTATAGAGACAGAAAAATTTAAATTAAATGCATTAGACTGTTGTAGAGGGATTATCATCTTACAACAGCTTTGTTTCTATTGAAAAAATGTGTAAATTTGGCTCCAAAATGCAGGTAATGGTATTTCAAAAACCTTGAATTTTCAAAAAATATTAATGTTGGGGGTCTATGCAAGGGCGAAAATCCGCTCCTGAATGTGGGTGGACGGAACACTCCGGCATGAACAGATTAAAATAGCTTGGAAAGGGAATCCAAAGGTATTTTAAAGATCTTTAATATTGGAAGGGGTTAGTTTTATATGTGCATCATGGATTTAAGGTGCAATATCCAGATCAATTGTGGATCTTATGAAAAACATTTTTAAAAATCATAAAATCCAAAGTAGGCTGAACACATCTTTGATATTTTCACTGGTTGATGACACATATGTGATGTTTCAAAGCTGTGTGGCATATACCCCTAGTGATACAACTGTGACACCAAATATTACTGATAAAATTTGTTGAAGAGGTACAGAGTACCACAACTTCTTCCCAACACATCTTAGTTTAAATACCAAATATGAAAGCTGTGTGATAATTGTTATAACTTCTATGAGGTTTTGAAAATGATAATCAAAAGTGTCATGGAAATTCATATCCAAAAATGCCACAAATCTGACAAAAACACAAAATGTCAAACCTCTGACAAAATTAGAAAAATCATCCGATTAAGTTAAAATTTTCAGGATATCATTTTTTAATGGCTATTTTGACACATATATATTTTTCGGCAATTCTATGACAGAGTGGTGGAAAATTATCAGAAAATCTGTTTATTTGACATGGAATGACCTTGCTAGTCTGATCAAACCACTGAAAACTGCTTCTGTTTGTAAAAAATGAAAATGACTAGTGGAAATCAACTACTGTTAACAAATATTAATACATGTATCTTTATTTGGAATATGTAATTGAGTTTCAAATTGGAAAACTGTCAGTGTCCTAAATATAGCCATCATAAAGTACTGATTGGAATATGAAATACTACTTTTTGGTTGTATATGTCAATTACATCATATAGGCATATGTCACAAAATTGAGAATTTAAAAAACTGTTGACAACTATGCTTAAATCTTTCTAAATACAATACTGATCAAGAAAACAATTGTTTACAGTTTTTCATTTTAGGTTTAGAGTGTCCCTTTTCAATTTAAAAATGGCTTCCATTTATTTCTTATTTTTGCTCATGTTACTTGATGTGATAGAAACATGTTTTTAAATGATAAACTAACAAGGATTCTAAAAATAACATCAGTTTTTATTGTTAAATAGATTTCAAGATGAGCATCACATACACGTACCATATTCCTCTATTTTCTCATAGCTATATTTCAGAATCTATTCATTATACAAGGTTCTAATTTCGCCACAGCACTGGAGGCAAATGCCGTGGATGCCCCTCTTATTTGCCGCAGTGCTTTGAAAATCGGACATTATCAACAGCAAGAAAAATGCAGTTGCGTCCTATGTGGTTTGCCACCATTTCCTCCACTTACATCCAATGTTGTACAAGATTCCTTCCTTGTCTCATAGCCAGTTGCCTTCATGCCTCTCTTTTGAAGGATAGGTTTGCCTTGGTGCCCCTCCAACCTGCTGTGCCCTCTAAAAATATAAATTCGACCCATGCATGATTATAGATACATGTACACAGACCTGCAGAATATCACTCGCCCGAATGGGTGAAAAAACCTCCTGGGCGAATCATCATCAAAATCTACTAGCCCGTCGGGTGACTCACGATTTTTTAATTCTATGATGTTGACTTCCGAATTCATAAAATGTTCCGTAAACCGCACGGTGTCATCTGATCTCTAATGCAAGTTGTCGCCATTTTAACTTTGCTAACATTCCGAAAACGAGGTCAAGTTCGGAAAACCCCGCTTTCTCAATGTCTATTTATAGCATATTCTCCGGCACCGGATCTTCACATTGTTGCACTTTGCGCATATCATCTGCTATATTGGCTGCTAAATACAAATGTGGAAATACCTTGAAAATGTTTCAAAGCCACCAGAAAAAATGGAGAAAAGAATAAACAGTATGAGAAGGAAACTCACAATCTTCTTGGCAAGAATTTTTTTTATGAAGAAATACGAAATGTTTTGTTTTGCACTTGTAATAATAACTGTGGGCTAGGGCATTTTTTTAATTTACTAACCTGGCTGGCTATTAATAAAAATTCTAATTCCACAGGAATTACACTATCACAAATTGTAAACAATCATTTTAAAATCTTTTAAATACAAAACTGATCAAGGTTGAGGTCATTGTTTATTTTTAAGGTTTAGGTATATTCTGTTTTTTTGTAACTTGGCTTCTAAATATTATGCAAATATGATTCATGAGGTTAAACTAATAATTTTGTGGTTAGTTAAAAACAAGGTATATATTATATATATATATATACACTCCATATTTGACCAGGAATAAGCCAGGGGGGTAAAGCAGTTCATTTGCCGCTTAGTGGGGGCTGGGCTTATTCACGGGCAGATGGCCTGTTCACTAGGGAAAGACAATGAATCAAGAAGGAAAGGAAAACTTAATAAAAGCACAGTCCTGCCTCAGAATGGTGATAACTTTAATGTTAGTATTACTATCATTTTATTACATTTGGTTTGATAATGAACTTCATTATTATTATTAGAAAATATATTTTTTTTAAAGATAAAAAGAATACCTTTAATATTTTTCTAATGTGAAGAAAACGAAAGCAATATTAAATAATGTAAAACAGTTAGGGACTTGCCAACCCAAATTGTTTAACAATGTTCTTTTCTTTCTTTGTCGACTTTGATGTGTAATTCTATTTTGTTAATTAATTTGTAAAGGAAGGAAAATTCTTCAACACCCATTGATTAATACTGACAAATATTCAACCAATCCAATACAGGCTTAAATGACTGACATGCCATGATCTGGATATACCCCACCCACAGACAGCTCATGTACCTTAAGTTCATAGCTCTGAGTGAGCTCTGTTTCAGTTCTAAATTAAAACAATGTATTCTTGCATCAGATTTGACCCTTTGAGAACCCCAATCCATACATGTCAGAATGAAACTTGTACAGGGTCATAGCTAACTTTTTTCTTGGTCGGTGGAGGGTTAGTAAATATATTACAATACTTGCCGAATGCAACGCATACCACGGTATGGTTTCGTGTATCGCGCTATATCTACCTAATGAATATCCACCTTATAAAACTGATTATTTTTCTTAATTGGTATTGTAACCACTATCACAAATGAAACAACCCACGTGGGTTAATTAACTGTTGTGCACCCTGAACTGTCAATCTTATTAGGATGTGATATTTTTCCAACAACCAGGAGCCTTGTCGGCTTTGATCAAAGCAAGATTCACGTGCGATTCATGCTGAAACCAATATTTCCTTGTTAGCTGTTTTAACTTGGCCTTGGCAGATAAAAGAAATGCAGCCTACAGTAAATTGAAAAAAAAACTAAAACTAATGTTACAACTATAAAATAATGTTTTATTGCATACTTGTAATATAAATAATTTCCAACAACAGTAGCGGATCCAGAGGGGATCCGGACCTCCCCTTTTCTATTTAATTTTTTTTCTTTTTCTTAGTGGAATGACATGAAACTTAACCATTCCCCTTCCCCCAGTCTTATTCACTCATCACATCTGTACACCCCTTTCAGAAATCCGGCTTCCGTGCCTGAACTAT
This sequence comes from Symmetromphalus regularis, assembly GCA_032355785.1. NCBI lineage: Eukaryota > Metazoa > Mollusca > Gastropoda > Neomphalida > Neomphalidae > Symmetromphalus > Symmetromphalus regularis. The sequence goes on along the minus strand of JAULBS010086654.1, from coordinate 3,320 downwards.
GATAATAAGTAGAACAATGTTTTTATGTGTTTTTTTCATCTCAAGCAAACATGACTGATGGGTATTATGACAGGCTGTTTTCCTTATCATATAGTTGGATTTTGTTTTATAACAATGACAGCAAAAATCGTGAAATTTTAGGGATGGGCTTATTCACGGATATGGGGTTATTCCCGGTCAAATATGGTACTACTTTATTAAGAAAGAAAAAAAACAGTACAGTAACTATAGTATATAAAAGCTCATTACTGGAAACAATTTTTTTCTGTAAAGGATTTTCTAATGTATTTTCTAATTTCTGCCTATGATGCTAGGGTGTCATTTAATAAACCTTCCTCTGGTTTCAGATTGGTAGTGTGTTGATGTCTGTTCCTCCAGGAGGACTGTACCCCGCAGTGGGCATGCACTCGGAGGGGGAAGAGGTGCGGCTCATCCTTGATGCTGAGTGGACGTCTGAAGAACTCACTCAGATGGCCGTGGACAGTGAGGACGAATGGAACAGATTACATGACATCAAGTTGAATGGCTCTGTATGAAATTTTACTTGAAACAAGTGTCTTTGTCTTTAATCCAGGGCTAGGCTCAAACTCGGTTGGTAGAGCATAGACCCAAGGTGTTTTGGTCGTGGGATCGAAACTCCTCATTGGACTAATTCTGTGATGGGTTTTTAACTGTCCCAACCAGTGCCTCATGACTGGTATATCAAAAGCTGTGATATGTACTGGCGTGTCTATATAGGAAAGTGCCTATAAAAGCTGTGATATGTACTGACGTTTTTATATAGGAAAGTGCCTATAAAAGCTGTGATATGTACTGGTGTGTCTGTGTAGGAAAGTGCCTAGTATAAAAGCTAGTATATGTACTGGTGTGTCTATATAGGAAAGTGATATGTACTTGTGTGTCTATATAGGAAAGTGACTGGTATATCAAAAGCTGTGATATGTACTGGTGTGTCTATATAGGAAAGTGCCTATAAAAGCTGTGATATGTACTGGTGTGTCTATATAGGAAAGTGCCTAGTATAAAAGCTGGGATATGTACTGGCATGTCTATATAGGAAAGTGCCTATAAAAGCTGTGATACATGTATGTACTGGTGTGTCTATATAGGAAAGTGACTGGTATATCAAAAGCTGCGATATGTACTGGCTTGTTTATATAGGAAAGTGACAGGTATATCAAAAGCTGTGATATGTACTGGCTTGTTTATATAGAAAAGTGACTGGTATATCAAAAGCTGTGATATGTACTGGCTTGTTTATATAGGAAAGTGACTGGTATATCAAAAGCTGTGATATGTACTGGTGTGTCTACATAGGAAAGTGACTGGTGTTTCAAAAGCTGTGATATGTACTGGCTTGTCTATATAGGAAAGTGACTGGTATATCAAAAGCTGTGATATGTACTGGCTTGTTTATATAAGAAAGTGACTGGTATATCAAAAGCTGTGATATGTACTGGTGTGTCTATATAGAAAAGTGACTGGTATATCAAAAGCTGTGATATGTAGTGGCGTGTCTATATAGGAAAGTGACTGGTACATGTATATCAAAAGCTGTGATATGTACTGGTGTGTCTACGTAGGAAAGTGACTGGTGTTTCAAAAGCTGTGACATGTACTGGCTTGTCTATATAGGAAAGTGACTGGTATATCAAAAACTGATATGTACTGGTGTGTCTATATAGGAAAGTGAATGGTGTTTCAAAAACTGATATGTACTTGTGTGTCTATATAGGAAAGTGACTGGTGTTTCAAAAACTGATATGTACTGGTGTGTCTATATAGGAAAGTGACTGGTATATCAAAAACTGATATGTACTGGTGTGTCTATATAGGAAAGTGACTGGTATATCAAAAACTGATATGTACTGATATGTCTATATAGGAAAGTGACTGGTATATCAAAAACTGATATGTACTGGTATGTCTATATAGGAAAGTGACTGGTATATCAAAAACTGATATGTACTGATATGTCTACATGTATATAGGAAAGTGACTGGTATATCAAAAACTGATATGTACTGGTGTGTCTATATAGGAATGTGACTGGTGTTTCAAAAGCTGATATGTACTGGTGTGTCTATTATATAGGAAAGTTCCTGTAAAAATCCCTTACTGCTAATGAAAAAATGAAGTGTATTATGATTGTGTCATACTCACTAAATGTTTGGGATCTAATAACTAATTTCAGTGTTCTCTTCTTGTGTCATTAAACATAAAACAATCTTATCTTTGGTCCATTCTATATAACATTTTACGCTACAAACATTTTCTGACAAAGTTATATTATGATATAAAGTTTTAATTATGATAATCTTGTTTTGCTGCTCTTTGAAGTAAATAAGAAGAATCAGATTTATTATTTTAAATGTGTTGCCTTCACATGAAATGGTGTCATTTTCGTTTCAGCTTCAAAAACATAAAATTAAGCCATGTGTATCTTAGAATAATGAATATTGATATTACATGACATTGTATTTTACTGAGATTAATAATCTATTTAGCATATGCATGTATATTAAACAACATGATGAGATTATGGCTACTAATTGTTTTGTTTATTGTTCAAACAAAGCCAGATTGAGGATTTTTTCTCTCTGTATTTGGGAATTAAAACCCCTCAGTTTTTGGGGGAATTGTACCAAATACTGGTTCTAGTGAGATAAGTGATAGAACACTTGATTTCAAATTTTTATAAATTGATTTTCTGTATTTTAGTTGTTAGAATATGCAGGGCGTGGGAAAAGTATTCATGATGTTGGACTGGCACAAGCTAAGACAGCTTTGGATACAACTTGCCATTATTTTGAGTTGGAAATAATTGATCCTGGTGAAAACTGCTACATTGCTATTGGTCTAGCAAGAAGGGTATGATTTTAAATAAATTATACTGTAGGTGTTAGAGAATTAAAGACAAGCACTTTATACTGTAATGAATTGAGGGCCTCCGTGTTGATATTACTAAGCTGAAAAATAATCCGCTTGGTGCTTGTATTAGGATGTTTAAGAATTGTACTATATTGTTTGACATTTAGGATATTTTAAATACAAGCAGCTTGCAATCTCATCAGTGTCGGACAACAATTTAATTATTTTATTTATATTCCAATACAATATGTGTATTATATCCGTCTTAACCCTTTCAGACTCCACTTACCACTGCCTTAAAGTGCCCCAGGAAATGATATATCTCTGTAGTTAAACAAAGGATAAATTTAAAGATTGTTAATTGATGATAACTTATTCATGGTAGAAGGTTGGTTAAAGTATATTTGTAAAGATAAATGAATTTCCTTTAAGAATTATCTCATCATTAT
>JAULBS010086643.1:0-18128 GCA_032355785.1 Symmetromphalus regularis | reverse complement strand
TCTCCTACTAACACTAACCTCTGCCCCGGGCCCGGTGCCCTAGTCTTAGGACATTGGACCCGGGGGAGACGGGTCCGTACCAAATTGGATGTGGACCCGTATAAAAAATACTTCACCTCACCTCAATGGTTCTAACTAAGTGTTATGTGTCGGGTTGTACATGTATAAATGTTAATTAATAGCCAACATAGCCTAAACCAACAAAGAGGAAGTACGCGATTAGTTGAAGTCAGAATGCAAATAAGCGAAACGGACATGCTGATTTTTCTCATTTATTAGTGACTGTTAAATGTACGTCAGTCATTAAGATTACGGACTATTAGTGAGCTTTACAGGTAATGCTCTTATAAAGTAAGTCTATGTCATCAAGCAAGGTTTAGAAATGCTAAAATGATTCTTATGTTCACAAATAATCTCTGCACAAGACAGAACTTGTTAGGTGCGGTTACAGGGATTTAGAAAAGGAAGGTGCGACACTGTCTTTCAATATGTCCGATATTAGAGGGAAAATAAAGAATATGTTAAAAGATGTGCCCACACCCTGCACCTTCCGGCTTGTCCGCATTCTAGGTTAGAATACCACTCTTAAGTATGTGATTTAGCATTTGTAGAAGGCAGTGATTAGGACACAAGACTGAAGACTGCTAAGTACTGGATTCGAATACCACTCAGGGTATATGATTTACGTATTGCACTAAGCTGTGGCCATCAACTGGACCCGATATAATCTAACCGACATAAATGTCATTATGATCAAATCATATCTCTACACAAGTCAGAGATCAAGAGCTATGTTGACTTGTACTCAATAATCACTGTAAAATCTGTAAGGACACAAGAGTTTGCGAAAGTTGAGTATGGTATGTGCATTCAGTAGCTGTCATCACAATCACAACCATTAACCATGGAGGTTAAGACAGGTCGATAAAATAACAAAAGCCGTGATTTATACTACTGTCTTTTATATTAAGTGCTGGTTGTCGCAGTTGAAGTATTGGTGTTAGTTGTTATAGTCGTAGTAGGAGTAGATATTACAATAGTAGTAAAGTAGTAGTAGTAGAAGAAGAAATTGTAGTAGTATTAGGAGTAGCTGTAGTAGCAGTTGTAGTAATAGTATAATACAACTACTATTAGTACCATGGTAATGCCTATTGGTTTCATATAAATAATAATAATCAGTATGACCTCAAGTATGTTTGTGCCAAATTACTTGCTTATATTAAAACGTGGGTCATCCCTACAACTGGTAAATCTATGATGCGATCATCAAACAAGGAAAAATGTTTCACCTATGGTCGTGTATGAATTGAAGATTCCCGATAAAAACGGCGATTTAACTCTTCTTCACAGAAATAGATCGCAAGAGTTCTGGAGTCGTAGAAAATAGAAAAAGTTCTGTTTTGCTTCTAAAAGGATTGAAGCATCACCGAGTGATAGAGATCGTAATTAAACTCAGGTCGCTTCTTAACGGAAAGAGTAGCCTATGTGGCGCCAGCGGGTTTTCTCTAAATAAATATGTCAGAATGACCATATGATTGATATATCAGTAGCCGATGATAAGATAAAAATCAATGTTCTCTAGTGGTGTTGTTAAATACAATTTGTATGTACGACGTGTTTACGCGTCCTAGTATTTGATATTAGATATTTTACTTATCATCTGCCCTTGGAAGAAATACAGTCCCTCGTGTAGGATTATCATACAGTTGATGGTAGCATTAGAGGGTAACATAATGTCCAAAAACAAACCGTTGTACCTTGAAGTAAAGGATGTTTTTCTCATGAATTTTATCTTCTAGTTATTCATAATGATATTGTAAATGGAGAAAAAGTATTTTTCAGTTTGTTCCTGTTGAGATCCACCTAGCATCAAACAGAAAGATATCAAGGACTTGACGATGTCGAGTGCATACGTACGATTGTAGAAGGTGGTCACAAACCTAAATGTTCACGCTTACGTGACCACACTGGAGGTGATACTTATCGTAATAAGAGCAATGAACTATTAGTATATAAACACTTATTTTGGATGGAAAATGTCGGTGGGGAAGTGAAAACATATTAATACTGCATGTACAGTTACAGCTTCAGCATGCACACATTAACGATGGGGACAGTTTGCTCTGCTTATCGATACAAACGTCACTGCTAGCGTCTAATACATGCATAAATCATGGGAACTGGTTGAGGCAACGCGAAGTATACACCAGTCGTCAATTAGTGTAGACCTCAAGCTAGGCGTAAGGTATTGGTGACACGATTTCGGTACAGGATTTTCATTGTTTAGTTCCACTCAATTAATAAGCCACACAATGACAACATTGTACCTAAAATACAGGGCAGTGATATCTGACACGCTGTTATTTAATATTAGGGGATTGGTAAAGAATGTATTTTAATGGACTGCCTAAATATAAAGCAAAGAAAGAAGAGAATATCGGACTACTTATTAAGTACAAAAAAAATCGATAATATGCTCCTTTTCAAATCTGTTGTAGCTGAATTTTTCAACGCTAAACTCTGCTTTTCCTAAATTAGTGCTGTGTGTTACAAATAGACAAAACTACGTGAATAACTGCCAAAGCATTGTCAAAGTCTCTCACTTAGTTTGTCAAAGAAATGAAGATACGAAGTGTTTTTGAAACCCAAGTATATCCCCATCTGTGGCACCCATTCTTCTTTAAGCAGAATTCTGGCGAGTTGACAAGCAAGATGATTCACAGAATATAGCAACCCGCTCAGCTGAACCTGGTGGTAATTAGCAGTAATTCTATTGAAATTCCTCTAGAGCTGACATCTGGTCGACAAGCTATAGCAAGGTTTGTGTTAAAACCAGTGCTGAAAGCGATTAATCAGAATATTCATACGCAAAGAATCACTATCTTGAGAGAAACACTGACATGCCAATGTCTTACTGAATTTTTCTGAAATACTAAACCAATCTTCCAAGATACATTGCATGGTATCATATGACCTAGATTAATAATTTATAGGGTGAGTTATTTTGTAGATGGTGTGTGTTTCTTTCTTCTTTTTTTTCTTAAAAAACTAGTCTTAGGATAATTAATTGTTGGAGTAAGATTTATCGCACTCCGTATAGAATATTTGGCACAATTTTTTTATTATTGCCACAAATTACATTCGACCCTTTTATTATATCTGGTTAAATTGGCGATCCTTCATTATAAGCTTGTGAAGATGGTTATTCTGTAATACAATCATTACAAACACGACATATGCTTCATTAAATGTCACATGATCATATAACAGAGAATATCATGTGTTTCAAGTTGATATAGAAAACATTCGGTTTGATTGTGCTTGTTAATTAGTGTGTAGCGGGATGTAGCGTGTCAGCCTGTGTAGCTGTCGGTCGTCGGATCGATCCTTCTCACTGGACCCATTTTGTAGTTTGGGCTATTTTCTGTTCCAACCAGTGGTCCACAACTGGTTCATCGAAAGCTGTGGTATGTGCTCTCCTGTCTGAAAGAGTAACTTAAAAAAGATATATCAGAATGTCCATATGATTAACGTCCAACAACCGATGATAAGATAAAAATCAATGTGCTCTAGAGGCGTCGTTAAATTATTTTTAAAAAAACTTTACTTTTTCTTTGTGTTAACTAGTGTGTTAAATACACAGACTAATGCGCTGTTCTTGCTGTGAATAGATCTCTTACGTGTTTATTGGTCTTAAGTCATTTACCAAGGGAGTTCAAGTGACATAACCCATTTATCGTCTGATGAAATGTATATTTAATCAAATCAATACCTTAATGTATAGGTATGTCTGTGCAATGAAATTACCAATCTTCTCCCCTTTTTCTATATTAGTCTAAGCTTCAGATTATATAATTAAATTTCTATTGTATATTCTAAAATATATCAGCTCTTTATCTAAATCACATATATGAAGTGATTTATTTATAATAATTGTTTTATGTTTAACCAATGTATGACCCTCAATAGCCGATGTTTATTTTTTGCAGATGGGTCGTTAAACAAATAATAAAAATTCTGAGCTTCAGGTTAACTCATACTAATAAATCAGTTCATAATAGTTTTATAACCTGAGTCATAAAAAACACGTTAGAGCTACACGAATAAGAGTTAAAATTGGCTTATTTCGGTATGAATACTGTGGAGATTGTTTGAATATGTCTCCAGTTCAGCCGCCAAGGGAAACAACTCTTGTGAATGACCACGTGAATAATCTTTATAGCAGTAATTAATTAACTAAATTAGCATGCCCCCCTCCCCATCTTTTTGGGATAACCAAAACAAAAAATCACTAAAAAATATATTCTTGTTGAAATAAAATATTTTCAGGCTCTGTGATAAAATAAAGTGGCCAGAATCCGGATAGTTTTCGAAGTATGAGGGGGTTCCTGCAGGAAAGCTGAGGTCCTTCGGTCATCTACTTTTCAGTGCCACCCCCACCCCCAACTTTTAAATGCACTCCGCGGGCCCTGATGAGGCCAGATATGTATGTCTGGGGCAAATGTCAGCTAATAAATAACAAAAGTGAAGATCAAATTTGATTGATGTTCTAAAGCAAATATCAGTTAATAATTAATTAACTAAATTCGTATGAGGCCAGATATTTATTATGTCGAGAGCAAATGTCAGCTAATAAATAACAAAAGTACAGATCAAATTTGATTGATGCTCCAATTACTATTAATTAACCACAATATCTGTACTCCTTGACGGCCGGAATATTGCCTTAGAGGATGAAACGCCGTCATAATTGCAGCTTCAAGCACAATATTGTCTACATTTACAATCTGCTGTGATGCCAAACCATCCCAGTCAACAACAGTTAGAGCAACGTAAACACAAATTTCAATGACAATCGGTTAATATTCTTTTTGTTTATTGCCAAAATATGATTCCGATAATGAAATCGAGACGAATTGGTGTTTATGGTAAAGACGTGTTATGAAGTAAATATACACTGAATGAAATAAGAGAAGACATGGTCCTCCAGAAACAAGTAAATTCACTACTATGTAGCGATGTCTGCTTACTATATATTTGTGTGATAGGTTGAATATATAATACAGTAACGTAGGACGGATTTTCGAAGTTGTGGGGGAGGGGGAGCTGATTTTTATGGGTGTATAAAATGTGTTGTGCAAAACCGCGCGCCGCAGGCACGATGTCCTATAAGGAACATTTTAAAATATTTACTCCTATTATAGCGATTATGGTGTGTTTTCGGCTTATTACCTGTGACATTTTTAACCCTATTAAAAACTGAGCCCCACCCCCCAAACCCCAGCCAACGGCTCCTACGAGCCTGTAATATACACACAGATGACGGTGAATGTCAGTACTTTAAGTCGTCATCTAACACCGAGAATTCCCTGATATTAGTCACACCTTAAGCACACATAGTCATGTTTACTGATCGGAAAATATTCACGTTTTAGTATACCGAAACCAAAAAGGATTATTTTTATTTCAAGGGATATATTGGAAAACATATCAGTTTCTTCCTGACTACTTCAAACGTTTCTGGAATTGTTTTCGTTTGATTCAAATATCACCTGATCGGTTGATAAAAAGGTCAAAATATATTTTGGGTATATAAAATCTGAACCATATTATCAATCTAAAGAAATCAAAATAGACATTATAAAGGTGTGCTTTCATTTCTTTAGATTGATAATGTATGCATGTTATAAAACAAATATTTTAATAAATTAATAATTGAAAAAGCTACATTTAACGCAAATTGGGTATTTTAAAACATTTTTTGGAGATTCAGTTTGAAAAGTCATATTATTGAAATAACAGTGTTTTACCATTTCCAAAATAACTTTAGCAATCACAATTACTTGCTTATTTTCTGTGGCTCTCGCCTAGAATAGTAATAATATCTTAAACTATTTTGTATATTCATTAGATCTGAATCTCATTAGATAAATTTGACTTGAATGGGAACGATGCGTATATACAAAATTACCACTGTCAGAAAACATGAAACAGTTTCAGTTTGTTTTCATAGATATATGAAATAATAAAATCGCATCGCATATTGGCTGTACTGGTGCGGACGCACAATTTAGAGGACAATGCATAATACCCGAGTACTAGCAGTAGTATTGTGCTCAGTTCACACCATTAAAAAATGTTCCTAAACATCTGTTTGATATTAATAAAATGTTAATTAAATAATCTCACTTCATTAAAGTGTAAAGTTTCTTCTTTCTTTGAGTGGAGCGGGATGTAACTCAAACAGTAGTGTGTCTGCCTGTGAAGTGGTCGGTCGTCTGATAAATCATTCTCAGTGGACCCTTTTGCAGTTTAGGCTAGTTTCCGTTCCAACCAATGGACAAAACTGGTCCATTAATGGCCATGGTTTGTGCTGTCCTGTCTATGGGATGGTGCATATAAAATACCTCTTGCTGCTTATCGGAAAGAGTAGCCTACGTGGAGGCAGCGATTTTCATTTAAATAAATATGTCAGAATGACCATATGATTGACGTCCAATAGCCGATGAGAAGATAAAAATCAATGTGCTCTAAATAAAATAAACGTGTTCTTGTTTTTTTGAGTATGGTTTGAGTTATACAAATTTTGAAATATACATATTTTTTTAAGTGTGTTCCCGTTCTGCAATTTCATGATTTTAAAATCCTGAATATTAGCAAAATTAGTTTAAAATAATTTACCTACTGTATGAAATTGTTATAAAACCACTTTTAACTGGTGTTTTATTTAATGTAAAAAATGTATTAAGTCATTAGATTATCTTGGCCTTTAAATACAAATGCTGATTCAAGATGACCTTTTGATAATGTGGGATATGAAAATAATAATATATTGCCTAAAGGTCGTTAATACTTTTTTAATGTTGAAAGGAACGTTTTTTTATTTCAAATTTAATACTATTGACTTGAAAATGTAATTAATTTGGAGTAATTTAAACGGATAAATGAAAAGGGCACGGGAAAGAAGAGAGGATTGGAATATTTAACAAAACGTAAATTATCACTCTTTGAAGTAAATGGGTGGAAAGTCGTATGGATATGAATATCGAGTTAATTTACGAGAGAACTATACTATTCAAATGTGATAAGAGGGACAGTGCAATATGTTTAGTACTGTAATAGTAGTAAGTAGCAAAGCAAAGGCAATGATATAACATGACAGTGCTATCAAGGCAATGTCGAACAAGACCGAGAGAGCAACGATAGAACTTGTAAAATTTACGTTTATAATTAATGTATTTATTAATAACCGAGTAAAAACACTGATTCTCTAAACGTGAATGAATAATTTCTGGCATACTCCAGATCAACATCCAATAAGAATGTGGGTGTATTCTGTAGTTCGATACCTAAATCAACAAAACGACTTGAACGTCGTTGACATTCCCTGATGATATACCATACTTGTGTATGGTAGTCTACATTAATTTTAAAACTTGTATCACATTTCATTGGGATACCTATTCATATTTAAACTCAATGTTCTCCACTTATATTTAATGAGATGATGATGATGCGGACATAAATGATGATGATGATGTGATGGTTCAATATAAATATCCTCTACATTACATTGGGGAGTTATAAGCTATCCCTGTCATAAAATATACAATTATATGCAGTTACGGTAAATGCGTACTATTCTGAGTAAAAAAAGTAAAGTTAATTTTATTTAACGGCGCCTCTAGAGCACATTGATTTTTATATCATCATCTATTAGATGTCAATCAAATGGTCATTTTGACATACTTTTAGAGGAAACCCGCTGCGGCCACATAGGCTACTCTTCCAGATAAGCAGCAAGGAATCTTTTATATGCACTGCTCCACAGTCAGGACAGCACATACTACGGCCTTTGATGAACCAGTTGTGGTCCACTGGTTGGATTGGAAAATAACCCAAATGCAGTTGGGTCTACTGAGAAGGATCGATCCGACGGCCGACAGCTTCACAGGCGGACACTCTACCATTTGAGCTACATCCCTCTCCACTTTTCTGCGTATGATCGCAGCAAATAAAACCTTGGTGAATCTAGAACCCTGTATCTGTCTGATGATCTAACCTGTGACACCGAGGCCAGATGTTTTAACAGGCGAAATTCAGCCATAACACTGTTCATATAAGCTAGATCATTGTGGATTGGCTATATTGATAAATACGGGTGGTTTCGTCAACATACCAGATCGATGTAATTCCCGAGTGCTTAGTAAGGGCAGACGCAACATTTCTAGTTCATTTTGTAACAAAGTACATTAAAAAAAAGCAATATTTCTAATCCGTGATTTTCTTTTTTGTAATACATAATGTTTCTACTTTAATGAATGTTCAAATTACCTTTAATGCCTATTGATATTTTAAAATCCGTTCTGTAGCATTTAATAATATGAAATCAATTTCCACGTTTTGATAGCCATTATTCTCCAAATACTATAGCATTACAAAAAGTATTTAGACTTTTCAAATTATATATATAAATACACAGCCAAAAAACAAAATATGCATATTTAAAGATGGAATATGTTTTTAATGTGCAATTTCACAGTAATCTAAAATTTCTGTGTGTGTGAAACTTGTGATGTTATTACACACACACACACACACACACACACACACACACACACACACACACGCACACATCTCCTCCTAAATGTTATGATTATCTAATTCCAGATTTTTGGTCTTGAATGTCGTCTGGTTTATGAAATAAGTGACTATTGATTGGATGCATACTTTCGGTTTTGGGTTGAATATGGTTAAGGAACACAAATAGCTGTTATAGTGAAGATAACATTTGTAACATCTAAACAAACACACTTCATATTATATATATTATTATATTACATCACGTACAGAATCCGTCAAATCTAAGTTTCCGGGCTATCATTAGGGTTCAAAACCATTTGGTATGTGTTGTCCAGGCATAGACGAGTCTTGGAGAATTTTACTCCTTAGTAATATTTAGGTTTAATCTCATACGTAGTACCTTTGTTTTGAATGGTAAGACTATGCTACATTGGTGTGTTGATGCAGATTACTTTACGTTGTAAACCTTAAGGCACTCATAAGTCTTTAATAGCTTAGTTTGTAGGTGTTTTAAGTATGGGATCTTTGGAAGACAAAGAATTGGCAACTAACTTATAGCGTTTACACACATTAGTGGTGTCATTGGTGTATCCAGGGAATGGATCGACTGTTGTAGCCAACATAAAATTGCTGTTTAGCGCTTTGGTGTTAGTGTGGGCCTGACACATATATGATCAGCTATTACCATACTATGCTGTAAGCCAGTAACTTAATTGAATATCAGCACGAAAATAAGTTAAACAACAAATTTGGACACACCCAGATCAGTTTAGGTATTATGGAGCAAATGTACGAAGCCTGTTCTCAAAATCACTGTTAGAGGACAGGTTCTTGTTATGAAGGTTGCTACTATACATGTGGTCAGGACATATTCACGTTTTGAGAACCCTTAGTGTCATCATCGATTAGTTTTTAATTATATTTTAAATTTTTTTATTTTATTATTACAATGATTTTTTTTTTTTTGGAGTGAATTACTAGCACCTAATTTTTATTATTCTCACAATTTTGCTTGTGTGTCCTTTGTACGTCGCTTACTGTTTTGATAGCAATAACAGTTACGTCGTTTAGATAGAGTTAAAAGAAATTGTTTGATTTTGATTTCAGTTTGTTTGAGATGCATCCTGACATCCAGGACGTGTTCTCGCCTTTCAAAGGAAAGAGTATCGAGGACTTGAGGAGCAGCACGCAGCTGCAGTCACACGCACTGCGGGTGATGGGCTCCGTGGAGAAGTGCCTTGCCAGAATCCACGAACCACTCAAGTTAGAGGAAATGTTGCATGCAATGGGAACGCGGCATGTCCAGTATAACGCAAAGGTCGACTATATTGATGTATGTATGCGAATAATTAGGTTTTTTTTCGTGTCATAGTAGTGTCTGTTCTCAAATACAACTTAATAGTTTATTAGTTTCGTAAAGAATAAAATGATATGATGATTAAAGGGTCTGGTCTAAACTGAAGATGAACTCACTGTTGGTGAAATCCGTTCAGGATAAACTGTTTATTCAGTGGCTAGTAGGAAACCCACTATAATTGCATGTTTACTTATAACAGTCGTGTTGAAAATGGATTATGTGGAGAAGTTGAAAGTATTTTATTATACTGAGTTCGAATTTATAGGTATTTGTTCAAAAAGCGATGTTTTTTAAAATCTATTCTTTGTTTGTTTACCGTGATAGTAGACAACGCACATTTATTTATCTATTATTTTTTATTATGTTGTTGTGAGAATTTAGTTTTCGTGGGTGTGAGGGGGGTGTTGTTTTTGTTGTTGTTTTTAGTCCTATATTTACTGCTATGAATTCAGATTTAATGGTTTGTGTCTATAGTATAATGTATTAATTTTAAAGAAAAAAAGAAATGGCAACAAATTAAACAACGAACGTGGTCTAATGTTGCATTTTATAAATGGGAGTAAAAATAGTTCCATCATTCACCTGATCAGTGGTCATGACCTCTCAAATTGTAAATAGGCAAACCACGTGTGAGTTTAGCGAAATTCATCCCATGGCTAGATCCTCTTCTGCGGTGTGATAAATAATGATATCGTCTATTAAATGAGGCCTGTGTCTTTTCATTACATGTTCTAAATGTGTTCACCAATACAGTTACACAGTGATGCACTGTAATAAAACTATCAACAACACAGTACTCAATGTCAAGAACTGACAGTATTATTGCAAAAACTCATTATAGGTAGTCAGTGATACATTTTAGAAAAATAAATCACCTCCTACTTTCTATGTTGTCAATATGAAGATTGCTTCTCATTTCACATGCCAGTGGGCAACATCATTATTAAACATTAGCCTGCAGCTTGTATTTTAATAATTGTCTAATTTCCCACAAACAGCATTCCAGTGTCAAAGGCTAACATGGCCTCAAGGTAAACATGGTATACTGTTAAGTTTGTTGAGGCAGTGGTCAATATAATGTTATTTGCATATAATCTATAAGGCAAAACACTGTTAAGAGTATACCGGTCCCAGTGGGCAGTAGTTAGGTTGTCTGACTCATGGGTGGTAGGTACTGGGATCAAATCTCAGTCGATGCAGGGAATTTTATTCTCGATAACGGTCCTAACTCAAAGTTCTGTACTTAGTTTTGTCGGTTTTTGCTCAGTGGTAGGGGCTATCTAGTGGGGTGACGCTGTTAACACATTTAGACAGCGACTGGCAGTGATCATTTCTCAGAAAGGGGATATTTGTCATAAAGATATTCGTTAATGACAGATTGATTTCAATGGGCTATGATAAACAAATGATTGACAGTGATTTGTGCTATTAATAATCAGAATAAAATGACTTAATAAATACTGAAGTTTTCATACTTAGTGTTTTGAACTGACTCGATACTGAGTTCCACAATGGTTCTGTTGATTTGATTACGTGACGTGGCTGTCACGACTCAAGGCTTTGATCTCAAGAGAAAGTGCATTTATCTTTCAAGAGTCAGTTCCGACCGCGGATGTCCTTCAGTTAATATTTACATTATAGTTTCTTGATTGCTGGTATAGATAGGGCATCATTAACACCAAAGTGTTTCCTGTATTTTCTCTGAATCTGTACGTATAATTTAGTTACTAGGTACCATGTCATAAGTTTTGTTTGTTGTTCGACTGAGAGTGTTTTAGTTGGGCTAGGATGATGAAACTTTCAGGAAAGAAACTCCCACAAACCCAGAACACAATCTGAAAACGAAACAAAATTCAGTAATTAAAAATTAAAAGTTAACTTTTTGGGAGAGGTCATGTATAAAAGACGCCTTGCTGCTTGCTTTTGTATACACAGTCACAAATGTCATGTAACCCTAACATGCTGATTAAACAATTCTGTGGCGTGCTGTTAAGCATTTATTTGGTTTGGTGCAGTGTTGTGGGGTTTCCGACATAATTAAAGCCCTCAGTTTTCTGCTTGAACTACATGATGCTAGTCCACTGTGGCTCATTAGCATCTCTCTGAAGCCTTACCATGTGTCGACATTAAGGAAAATCTAGATACATTGCCCTATTTGCTCAGAGATTGGTTAATCTAACTGTGGCTAATGAAATACTTCAAAACCAAATTTACAGTGCAAATAGTAACCAGAGAGATATATTGAAACTTAATTTGCAATAAAACTATTTCTTGGCTTTCTGTGCAGATACTTAAGTGAAATAGTAAATAATAGAGAGTTTAAATATTTTGAATAATAAGACTTTAATTTCAATTAAACACAGATGTATTTTGTCAGCTCTGGATTCTCTTTCATTAATTCCCCTAGTACTACTATTTCTATTGAGGCATAGAATATTACACAGAATAATTATGTAATAATTACGAAATAATATTACATTCAGTGTGGTAGTGATGATACATATATTTATAACAATAACTATTTTCATGTTTAATCCAAGGTTGAAGAACCCTGTCCTCGACAGGTCATTGGACTGGTTGCCTAGGAGAGGTGTCTGAATTAATTTGAGATAGAGAAACTGATGATTCCATGCAAGTTAAACCTGATTAGAATCCAATACTAAATAAGCACTGGCTTTGTTAACGTTACCCGATTACCATGACGATTTGTTTGTTTTTACTGCTAAACGTGAATCCACACATCAAATTGCAAATACTACTTTCTCGTACTACACCAGGAATATATCAAAACCATTATCTTAATCGCTTTTAAGTAAAAACACTTCTAAAACTAACTGTCCACTGACACGTAGCTGAGATACACATTATGGACAACAGAGATTCGATTCAATCCTATTTAATACGCAGCAACCTAGTCATAATATTTTATATATAATTTTCTGTGTTACTTCATGGCAGAGGTAGTTTAATTAATTTACGACATACAAATGCCCATACAACGTAAATAATGAAATGATTTTTGGTCTGTGAAATCTGTTAGATAATGAGAAAAGGATGTATTTCCCTAAATGTCCTTCTGTGTTTATGTTACGGTAGTAGAATTATGAGGTATTATATATTTAATATACAGTAGTTTTTGTTCCTTCTTCATACTACTTATCTGAAACATGTTTTTCTCTTGATCCCTTATAGAAATGTTTGTTGAAACGTTATGAACATATCGTAGAAACGTCAACTGACTATATAAGAACGTTTTATTTTATTGTTTTTTACACAAATTGGTAGAACAAAATCAAAAACAATAATACATGTAATCAGATTTTGCTTATAAAGATATGGAATTAAACAAAATTATTAATATTTACTACTGTATAATTAATATGAAAGATAATTAGCCCAGTATCCTACCAATAAAATCTCCCAAGTGGCATTGGTCGACATCTGAACTTGAAACTATGAACGAAGATCGTGGTCACTGATAATTGATTTTCTGGTAATTTTCTGTTATATGATTATCAATTTGAACTGTGCAGCCGGTCATATTAGAATGTCAAGGCCAGCATACGAATTTCAATAAAACATTAAAATATCCATTTCAAGTATCGCGTAAAACGACATTTTATCTATTTTATTAATTTATGGGTCAAGGTATGAAGGTTCGCACTATCTGTACGAAGAGGCATATAGATATTGTGATAGATCCATTAACGTGGGTTTATAGGCTTTCGTTTGAGAGCTATAATACTTGTCTAATGAGTGGGCATAACCTCGATGTCAACACCAGCTGTTTGTCCATGTTATGTCAGGGGCAGATCCACAACTTTCATTGCCGGGGAAGGAGAACACAATAGCCAGGTAGACACTGTGCGCCAGATAATAATTTACCAAGTATAAACACAGGAAAATGAAGATTACCAGGTTGGAACAGTGATATAGGACTGATTTTTAAAGTGGGGGAGGCTGGTTTTTATGGTTGTATAATGTGTTGTGCGAAACAGCGAACGCCTGCAATGCCCCATAGGGGAAAAAATCACTATCAACTCCCTTTTATAGTGATTCTGACGTGTTTTCGGTTTATTACCTGAGGCATTTTTAACCATATTATAAACTGGCGAAAAAGGTGGGGGTCGAGTCCCTAGCCCCAACCCACATAATGAGTGGAAAGGGAGGAAGAACACATGCCTAGCAAACACTTAACAATACTTTAAATTTATATTTTATTTACATTGTTACTTGATACTCTGTAGAAGGTCATCCATTCCACTGCAGTTTATACGGGGAAGCGTTTTGTCTTTGACTTATGTCTTGGATCCGACAAATTTACAATCAATCATCTGAGTTGGTTGAGGTGAGCTGATTAAACCTGTCAGTTACTACACTGCTACAGGAAACTAACAGGCTGTCAGTGTTATTTTATTTATATTACTATCTTCAAGGGCATCTTCTTCAGTTGTGTCTTTATAATCCGTGAAGTACAAAACATTCACTACTGTGCACGTTAAGATATGTTTGATGGCAGTTATCATGGTTTTCAAATGGCCGGCATCGTATGATGATGTTTTACCATAACTCTGGTAGTCTGTAAGGGTATGTTTATCAATTATTGTATTATTGCTTTATATGGGGAGTAAGATTTGAGGTCGGGTGAAATGTCTCATTGTGGCAGTCATGTTGGAAAAGTAAATAGTGAAAATAATAACTAGATCAAACGAAATAGTGTCTTATATCACACTTCTATAAGTGAATTAGTGTCGGTTACATCAATTACAATAAGCATTTGGGCACTAAGTTTTAACCCATTTTAAAGATGGCCACCTGCAACAATCTAAAATGATTTTGGACATACATGACACATAAATGCAAACGTGGTTTCTATTTATGGGTTCTTGGACTCAAGAACTCTTTTATTGTATTGGAAACGTTAGATTCAGAATATGTTGCATATATTATTATATAATGATCCTAACCAAACTAACGTAATTTGTTTTAGGTGGCATATTTAAAATGGTTGTAAAAATGCTCAATGGTGACAGTTGTTTCTGATTCAGGACTGCCTAAATGTCACAAAACTATCATAAAAATCATATGTACCCGACTTCACCTTAGACTATAATCGAGTGGCTAGTTTGCTGTTAAATATTCATAGAAGAAATAAATATTGCACTCGTTTCTTATCTACACTCGAGGAACTAGATAATTAAATGTCTTAACCCTCGTTAGGTTTTGTCATACTTGAATTCAACTCATTACACTCATAATGGTTTCATAATAGTTCAACTTTGTTCTTTTTTCTGGAATGCGTGACAGATTTCAGTATTCTTTGAGCTTCATTTCAGATTGTTTGTTTGGTTGGGTTATTTTTTTTTATATATATATATTTTTTTTGTCTTAACGCTGTATATCGATCAGAACTTAATTTCAAAATGGCTAACATCCATTTTTTGCTAAAATTGTTTTTGATGCGCTGACTAATAGTGATTAACCCTTGCTTCAACATGACAAATCTAATGAGCTTCAAAACGGCATACATCCATCAGTGAAGGACCACTACACCGAATGTTCACTGATAGTGCAAAATTTTCCTAGGAACTAATATACATCAGTGAACATATTTTGTATTATTTTATTACAGTAAAATCAATATAAAAGGAAGATGTAGATAAAACCAATTTGGCCTATATAAAAAGTGTTGTCTGTATGAAAACTATTTTCTGTTAAATTCTGCTTAGGGAGATGTTGAGTGGTAGATCAAAAGTTTAGATGCATTTATTTTGTTGGTCACTACAAAGTTACAAAAAATTCTGGTGGCGGCCTAAGATAATTATATAATCTCTATTATTTTTTAAACATTTTATAAACGTTATCTAAAAATAAGCAAATGATATATGTATCCGCTATAGATGCGACCTTGTCTTACTACATAACCCAGTTGTACAACATATTTTCTAGTCTGTGGGTAATACTTATGACAGACCATTTTGACAGCAGCAGGTTTCTTCTGTAGACTTTGAATCGCAAAAAATATAAACTCTGTCACTTAAGTGACTAATAGTGTGTTTAGTATTGTTAAGTTAATATTCCTTTTCTTTCTGTTATATTAATCGAGTTAATTAACATAATGTCCTCTCCAAATAAAGAAGCGTATAATATATTTTAGTTCTGGAATACAATATCGGCAAGTTTATTTATACGTATGCACCTGCAAGCATTGGTGGTTTAGAGGTAGAAAGTCAGACTCTCAAGCTGATGAGAGTGGTTCAAAATACGTTGGAAGCTGTGTTACAAATAGTTTCGTAAAAACAGCTCATTTCGTAAAACCTTCACTTTTTATAAAACGTGTTGAAGTTGTTGTTTTTTAAATGTGCATTTTGCCGAATTTCGTAAAACACTGTGCATGAATTGTAAAATTGTACGCCTCGATTTGTAAAACTGACCGACCATTTTCGTAAAATTCGGAAAAATGCTTTTTTTTTTAAATAAAAAGAACAACAACACATTTTATAAAATGTGACGATTTTATGAAATGCACTGTTTTTACGAAACTATTTATAACATGCTGGCTCACACTTGACTACATGTCAAAATAACCAAATATTTTACATCCAATAGCCTATGATTAATAAACCAATGTGCTTTAGTAGTGTATATAAAGAAAAAATGATTTTCACATTACTACAGCTCAAAAGTGGATACTAACGTTGAGATACTCGGTGACTCAGATCGTATGAAAGATCATCAGATCTGGTGATTTGGAAGGGTTTTGTATTGATATTTAGTAGATATGGCGCTGATAAACCTGCTGTAAACTGAATGATTCTGAGAAACTGCGTATCTGTGTAAATCTGTCTTGAACTACAATGGTGACCCGTAATAATATGTATGTACCAATTAACGTAATTTTTTCCTTCAAAGGTTCAAATACGCTCACCGTGAGCACTAATTCTTCCTCAAGAGCCTTGTTTTGAATCTTGGTTGGTGTCGTTAAATTAATTTATATTACACAGTCCAAAATATGACGTTCTGGGATACATTAAATAGTCCCACAAGAGCAGTTAATTGAAACATGATCAATGATATTTGAATGAGCTAAGACAAGGCATTTCTTCAAATGTGAAAAACATGATTTTCAGAATTTCGTGAAACCCTTACATTTATTATCCTGGTAATGATGTTATCATTTCAAAATTGCATTGAATTTGAGTTCAGTCGGGTGACATTTTAACGATGTTATTAGAATTTGCTTGTTGAATTTTGGTTATCAAAATAATAATATTTAGTTATTGCATAATAGTTATTTATTCTTGTTTAAAAAAAATTTATTATGCATCTACATGTATGTATGTATGTAGTATAAAAATGTCGTTCTTTCTTTCTTTATTTTATTCTATTTCTCTCTCTCTTTATTTCTCTCTCTCTCTCTCGTTCTTTATTTCTCTCTCGTTATTTCTCTCACTCTCTCTTTCATTATTTCTCTCTCTCATTCTTTAATTTTTTTCTCTCTCTCTTTATTTCTTTCTTTCTTTATTGCTCTCTTTCACTCTCTCTTTATTTCTTTCTTTATTTCTCTCTCTCTTTCTTTATTTCTCTTTCTCTCTCTCTCGTTCTCTCATCCTATCTTTTACTTGCTCTTTCCCTTCTTTTTATGAAGAGTATAATTATATTCTCTGTTTGCTTGCAGCTGGTGGGTCCACAGTTCATATGTGCTATCCAGCCTTCGATGGGTGATAAATGGAACATAGAACTTGAATTGGCGTGGTCAGATTTCTTCAAGTACGTCTCGCATCTGATTAAAGAAGCAATGATATTGTGACGTCACCAAGTGCAGTTTATCATGTTCAGTACGCCAGACCCACTGTCTGAATTGCCTTAACGTATTGATTCCATTAAGTAACTACAAACATGTTCGCAGTTAATTATTTACATTAATATGTGACCGATCTTTGTCCGGTGTGTTTGTTCATCACTTTTATTTTCAGTTATGTTTTATTGTTACCAGTGCGTAAAGAACAGTAGCCTACTGTGAAATATAACGCCATTTGTTATTACGTTCTTTGATGGCCACCACATTTGGTCACCCAAAAATATATACATATTTTACCAAATCAAGTGTCCGCGCAGCATAGCCCGTTATATATATATATATGTATGTATGTATGTATGAATGTATGTATGTATACATACATATATA
>JAULBS010086632.1:0-18130 GCA_032355785.1 Symmetromphalus regularis | reverse complement strand
CCTCACAAGCACATTTTCTCCCTTGGGTTGGAATTGCCTTGTCTATACCTCACAACGGTGATAGATTCTATTAGTACTGTATAATATATGAATACATAATTCTAGAACATTTTCTGTCTATAAAGGGGATGATTTAGGTATTTAGAAAGGGATTTCGTACAAAAAGATTTTAAGAAGGTGTTGTGAGGGGTGTGTCCCAAATTGCATACAACAATAGGGATACAAAAGGACTGTAGGTGAAATGGGAAGGCTATGTTTCTGGCTGTCCTGGATCTAGCTATGTTATACAGATAATTTTTTGTTGTATTCGTGACCCAAACTGAAACTATCAACAAACTGATAAGCTCTGCAATGACGAGTTGGCTGACGAAACATTTTACAATTTAAACTGAGCTTATCTTGTTCCTGTACTGCCTTCACTGTCACCTTTACCTGACACACTTCACATACTACACTACAGAGCAATCTGTCTAAACTGGCATCCTAGCCAGAGGGTTTTTTGGTCATAGGATCAGATTCCTCAATGGATTCGTTCTCTGATATAGGAGCAGGATGTAGCTCAAACAGTAGTGTGTTGGCTATGAACCAGTCAGTCATCGGATCAATCCTTCTCAGTGGACCGATTTGCCATTTGGGCTATTTTCTATTCCAATCAGTGGTCCACAACTGGTTCATCAAAGGCCATTGTATGTGCAGTCCTGTCTGTGGGGTGGTGCATATAAAAGACCCCTTGCTGCTTATCAGAAAGAGTAGTCTATGTGGTGGCAGCGGGTTTCCTCTGAATACATATGTCAGAATGACCATATGATTGACGTCCAATAGCCGATGATAAGATAAAAATCAATGTGCTCTAGAGGCGTCATTAAATAAAACAAACTTTTCATTCTGTGATAGTTTTTTTTCCATTCCAACAGGTGCCCCAAGACTGGTATATCAAAGGCTGTGGTTTGTGCTATCCTATCTGGGAAAGTGTGTTTAAAAGAAAGATCCATGCATATAATCCTCTGATGATCATATTTATTCAGCTGTAAGGCGACATTGCCTATAAGATGGGGAGTGTTTTTGGAGTGTTCTGGGGGACTCATTTGTAAGAAAGGGTGAAATTTTAAAGAATTGCTGTGAGCATGTTGACACCGATGTTTGCTGAAATTCATCCCAGAAGAGGCCGAATAGCTCAAAAATTGAAAATATTATATGTATTGGCTCATCATATTATTCAAATGAGTACTGTTGAACAGAAAATTATGCACATACCTTTGTTTCAGGCAAAACAAAATTCATTTGTATCCAGTATTTATCCATACGTTTAGCGAAAGCCCTGAGTTATTAAGTTACAGTAGTCAACTCTCAACAATGAATATTGTAACCAGAGATTGCTGAAAACAGCATTTTTATTTTAGATTATGCTTATAAGATGGGTCGGGTTTTTAAGGCTGGTTCTGGACGGGGAGAAAAAACACAGCCTTATACCCAAATTAATATGGTAACAGATATTTAATATTCCTCAGTTGGTGATTGGTAAATCAGTCTGCACTAATGCTGACATTAAACAAAACACAAACATTTTTGTATTTTTCAGTAACATTTTAGGAAAACTGTTTTGTTGTCATGTAAAAGATCAGGGTTTTATCACCTGTGGTACTTGACTGATATTCAGCACCATTCGCCACCATTTCACAAAGACCATGTAATTTTTTTATTCCCAATTTTGAAATAAGATTTGCCTAACTAAATTTTAAAAATATCCTTATTT
Source organism: Symmetromphalus regularis (assembly GCA_032355785.1). Classification (NCBI taxonomy): domain Eukaryota; kingdom Metazoa; phylum Mollusca; class Gastropoda; order Neomphalida; family Neomphalidae; genus Symmetromphalus; species Symmetromphalus regularis. Next base: position 16,377 of record JAULBS010086632.1, on the reverse strand, counting down.
TTATCTTTTATTATATAAATACATAAATAGATGTTTCATTTTTATTAAAATTCATGTATTAATATTTTATTATTTAAAATTTCTCTAATGAAAATTCTCAATTTCTTTGTGAAATGACATTTAATTTTTTTAAAAATTTCTGAGTGAAAGGATGTGAAAATTAACCATCACCCATCACATTTGGACCCCTCCCCCCCTTTTCAGAAATCCTGCATCTGTGCTTGAATAATAGTTGTATTATATTAATCATAATGTTTTTGTTTTCAGTTAAGTTTGAAGCTATGGCTGATGTAAAAACAGCACATCACATTTTGGTATATGGATGTGAGGGTGAACCATATAGCAACCAGACTGTGTGGTAAGACTTATTTTTAATATCTCACTAAACTATCTTTTATTGTTATTAATAGCATTTTAACATCATATAACTGACATATTATACAGCAAGGCAGGTAACAAAATATTTTCTACTATATTAATATTGTAAAAAGATATATATATTTTTTTAATATGTTGACAGTTGGTGATATTTCGGTAATAATGGAAGTCATTTATAAAAAAGATTTATTTGTGTTTTTTGCCTAGATGTTAAATTATTGAACTGCCAGTATCACCACTTTAGTGTTTTTATCATTCAGAAAACTACTTTTGAATACAAGATAACAATGATGTTACATGTATAATATTTATATCTACATTTGTATGTACAATGTATGTATGTATGTGTAGACTAGATAGGGCCTCATGGAAGACAAGTTTCACTACTGAATGTATTACCCTATTAAAATAAAGAATTTTATTATTATTATCACTACCCCTGTAGGTTATTCTCTTCATGGGCTGATTAACACTTGCAAAAACTTAACATATGTTTTCAGCTTGAACACGTGTACGTAAAATCATATTGGGTCAGCTAGATTTTTTGTTTTTAATTTACTCTCTGTAAATATACAGTATTAAATGATATACATTATATGTTGTTTTATTTCAGGCAATGTCCAGCTATTTGTACTAGAGGCCTGGTTCCAAAAATACTGTTTGCGTGGGCTAAGAATGCACCACCAACAAAATTACCAACAGGTAAGATGGAGCAGACATGGATTAATAGGTAGAGTTCTGTCCACATGGGCCACAATGATCAGCACTGGTTAAGCCCAACCAGCAATTTAAAGTTCTGACCATAACTGATGCTTCTACTGGCCCTAATAATGCAGTGGTTTACTTATTGGATTTTCAGCTGGTAGGTACTGGGATCAAATCTCAGTCGGGGCATGGGATTTTTAATCTCAGTACTGGCTCCAATTCAGTGTGAGTGCTCCACTAGACTCAGTGGGTAGATGATTACCACTAGGTCCACAACTGATTTATCAAAAGCTGTGGTATGTGCTATCATGTCTGTGGGATCCCTTGCTGCTTATTGATAAGAGTAGCGACATTAGAGTAGCAGCGGCGGGTTTCGTCTCTCCTACTAACACTAACCTCTGTCCTGGACAGACAGCACAGGAAGCTTATCTATGTGCCCAGGACAACGTGCTTGAACCTTAATTGGATATAAGTACGAAAATGAGTACAACCAACTGATGCTGCTGTTCATATTGCCAACCACCAGTTATAATGCTATATCAACATAATTTCCTGCATTTAACACAATTCTACCAAATCCACCTCCACTTGGTTGGTTTTTCCCATTCATAAATTTCTAGATCTAGGCAGAATTGTGCGTAGGGAATGTGGGTAGCGTATGAAACTCCTATTAGAAATAAAATTCAAACTTTTGATAATCTAAAAATATCTGGGTGGTAGTTTTTCCCAAACATCCTATACTGTGCCCACGAATTTATGAAATTCTAGATTCCTGGAAGCCACATGTAAGCTTTGTGCCTAGGACAGAATTCTTGAATTTTAATTAAATATAAGGATGCAGATATGCTGAATTTGAACTAACCTATTTTATTGATATTTGTATTAAAATATTTGGTTTTAATGCTTATAATGTATCGTGTTTTATAATTATAATTCTGTTTTATTTAGTTTGTGAATATTTTATTTTAATGATTATGATATATCATGTTCTATATTTATAATCCTGTTTTACTTAGTTTGTGAATATTTTATTTTCAGACGTTGGTTTTCGACTAGGAGGCTTGAATGGAATCCGAACAATAGTTTTACAAGTTCATTACAAACATAAGTTGAAAGGTTAGTATTTAATGTACTTGTATAGAAGCAAGGATTGCATACTCTACAGTTGTGGCTTGTGGTCACATCATCCAGAAAAGAAACAAAAATGAAATTATTAAAATTGGGGTTCTAATGTGTCCTAGAATATTTGACAATCCTAGAAAATCAGAAAGATGTTTTCCAGTACTCAAGGCTTGCAAACCACATTATCCAGAAAAAAAAATGAAATTGTTAAAATTGGGGTTCTAATGTGTCCTAGAATATCTGGCAATCCTAGAAAATCAGAAAGATGTTTTCCGGTAGTTAGGGAATAGAGTAAAACTTTGATAACCTAATATGAAAAATAGTTTCAAAATGTGAAAACAGTTTTGAACACTTAAGTTTGTCTTTCCTAGAGATGTTCAGGGTTTTTGCGCATCTTGAAAATCTTTGAAATAATTTTTCAAGAACGTGAATGTCTTCGAATTTCAGGTTTGTCAATAAAAGTCTGTGAAAATCTTTAATTTCTGTTATTTCTATTCAAAACAAAAGAAGAAAAGGACCCAAATTATCTGCCTCCCTTTTATCTTCTGACTACTTTTGTCGAGGTATCTCGACAGACATGACGTCATCAATTATGGTATATGCAGTGCAGTGTGGATGACAGGCTGTTTTGATGAAAACAAATGTCTTTGAAAATTGCAAAAACCTTTGAATTGAAAATCTGAAAAGTCTCTATTTTTTGTTAAGAAAAAGGAGCAAGAACCCTGAATGTTCCACTATGTATCTCAACCATAACAATTGGTGTTGGTCTGAATTCTTGTCAGCAAATATTTTTATTTTTTCCTGGAAATCTAATGGAAAATAATTAATATCAGTGTTGTGAGAAGCCTGTAAAATGCATGTATGCATGGATCCATATTTCAAAATGTTAATAAAAATAAATCCAATTTTACACTTCAGCAATAGCATTTGCCTGATAAGAATGCGAGAACTTAGCTTGATCTCTGGGTTATTATCTCTTGTATTGATTATTGTAATGATGTGCATGTGTATGAATATCATGCTGTCATTATAGTTGTGGGCAAACCTAGTAAATGATGAAGGAACCATGGATGCTAAAATAATGTGCAGAGTGAAGTTCTTTTTATAGAAAAGTTCCTTTTCGACACAGTTTTTCAACTTTTGTTTTAACTATTCTTGACTGTTGTGGACATTGATATAGGTATTCTTCAAATGTGTTTTGTTATGTTTACATTTTTCTTCTTTCTTTTTCTTCAGAAAATGCACCAAAAGATACCTCAGGATTAAAAATCTACCTCACCAAGCAAAAGTAAGTAAAAACATTATCTATGTATGTAACAAAGTAGGTGAGCCTCAGTGGTCCTGCGGTAAAATGTCGGATTCTCAAGCTGATGATAGTGGTTCAAAACCCAATGAAGGCTGGCTCACAGTGGTCATTCTTATAGGTCAAAAGGTGTTTCTTTGGGTTTTTTTTAATGACATTAGAGCATATTGATTTATTAATCATTGTCTTTTGGATATCAGACGACATTAGGTAATTTTTATACGTTATCTTCAGAGGAAACTGTTATTTTTTTTCATTAGCAGCAAGAATGTTTTATGTACTCTTTCCTACAGATAGAATAGCACATACCACAGCCTTTGATATGCCTTTTGTGGGCAGTGATTGTGATGGGAAAAACAAAACAAAGAATGAATCCATTGAAGGAATACAATTCTATGACCAAAGCACTAAAACATTACCAAATGTTTGATATCCAACAGCCAGGAAGTGGGATGTAGTTCAAACGGTGGTGTGTTCACCTGTGAAGCTGTCATTTGTCGGATCGATCCTTCTCAGTGAACCCATTTGCAGTTTGGAGTATTTTCTGTTCCAACCAGTGGTCCACAACTTGTTCATCAAAGGCCCTTGTATGTGTTGTCCTGACTGTGGGACAGTGCATATAACAGATCCTTTCCTAAGATAAAAATCAATGTGCTCTAGAGGCATTGTTAAATAAAATAAACTTTGCTTTACTTTCTCCAACAGCCAATGATTAATAAATCAATGTGCTCTAGTGGTGTCATTAAATAAAAAAATTAAACTTTTGTTAAAAAATATGTTGGTTTAATGAACCTAACCATCCATGTTAGTATGGGATTGGACAGTTGTCTTTAAAAACCAAATGCCTGAAATCTGATGCATGTTAGGTTACAGAAAACCTGATCTTTGTATTAAAAGAAGTATAGCTTTTGACTGATTACTAGCTGAATTTTCAACACATGATTTTAAAGATATTTTTTGTTAATTCTTCAAAAAATTTGATGTTTTCATTTCAGGCAGAAATATGTTGCTGGGATATTCCTTATGGCATCAGCAATTCTCAATATCCCTCCAGACACGCTCAGTAAGTGGATTTAAACAATATTATTATTAAATGTTGAGTAATGTGAGACTGTCTAAGATGAAAGAGCCTATATTGGCCTAACCTAGTGTTTCTTAATGACAATGTTTAGTAACTATTAGTGACAATTATTATTGTTTATTGACCTAGGACAAATTCAGGGGGTACATCAAATGTTACTTTTCTTGTTAAATTTGTGACCCATAATTCAAAATATTACAAAAAACTTAAAGGGTAGGCAAAAGTTAAAATTCCTTTCAGATATGTTTATGGATATCTGCTTAATATAGGCTTGACTTTATTAAATAGTCTATTTCATACATTTATATATATACTCAACCAAAAAAGAAAGTATGCATGTTGAAACATTTTTGTTTCATGCGGTGGTCACAGTAAAATGAGTAGTGGTCCATTGACAGCAAACATGTGCATAATTTGTGATATTACTGCACACATACACTTCCTCCTAAATGGATTAGTTATCAAATTTCTGAATTTCTGCCATGAATGTCATCTGAATTATGAAATAAAATGCTATTGATTATATGCATACTTTCTTTTTTGGTTGAGTATATATGTACATTTAACTTTCTTTCTTTTTAAAATTGTTTTGTTTTTGTTTTTCAGTGACACATGCAGATATAAGCTGTACATACAAGCTTTCCACAACAATGTATCCATTTGCTTACAGAACACATGCTCATGGACTTGGTAAGACTATTTGTTGTAACTTAATGAAGTATTTACTTTACTTAAAAAATAAATCAAATATTCATTCTGTCGTAAGCATCCAAAGCAATACGGATCACTGCATAAATCCTTTTCCATCTTTGATTTATGAATATATACATATAGGCTTCATCAGAAGTTTGTCTAGAATATCAATGGATTGATCTGATAATATCTGAAAGATACTCTTTAAAAAAAGTAGGGGAATTCTAATAAGAATTTACAATTTCCAAAATTGTAAGGTATGTTAGCTGCAGGGAAAGGTTATATGATAATAGTGAATTAATTGGACAAACATTACAACCGGTAGTTCAGTATTAGAGAATGTTTTATGACCACCAAATATCTTAAGGACAATTGGGTTCAGAAATGAAATTTGAAAGCTGCTGTTTTTTTATCAGTAGTGTGTGATACCGCCATGATGTGGCTATTTGCGTATGAGTCTCCCAAAGGCCATTTGAGGGAGTCTGTTCCACTCATCTTGCAGCGCCTGACCAAGTTCCGCTAATGTGGTCAGCTGTCTTTGATGTTGACAAACATCTCCATATCATGTCCGAGATGATAAACAGATCCGAACATTCTTTATTAGGATGTCTGTCGTCAGAAAGTATGTTCGCTCTAATGGTTTATATTAACATTAATATTTCAGGTTCCCCTACTTTTTTTGAAGAGTATAGTATCAATGTAATCATCAACTTTATTAAAATAATGTTTAATTTCAGGCACTGTTATAACTGGTTACCAATTCAATGACACTTGGCATGAAATCGGGAAAGGAAATCCTCAGTGGCCACAGGTGAGTACCGATAGATTAGTTGTCCTTTCATTCGTGGTTATTTCCAATTAAGGTTCAAGCACACTGTTCTGGACACACAGTTGTGCTGTCTATACAGAACAGAGGTTAGTGTTAGTGGGATAGAGAAAACCCACTGCAACCACACTACTGTGGCTACTATTATCGATAACCAGCAAATAATCTTTTACATGAGCTATCACATGGACAGGATAGCACAAACTTGCTAGAGGTCTTCTTCAAATTATGTGTTAATTTAACATTTAGTCATTCCATTCAGTGGTTCATGACTAAATGTTAAATTAACACAAAGATATTTATCATAACTGGATACTGTTAATTAAAATCTGTGGTTTTTATTTCAGGCATTTTATCCAGTCAAAGACTTTATTGCAGTTAAGCCCAATGATGTCCTGGTAAGTACATATAACATATTACATTTATAAATAGTGTGTGAGTGCACGTGTGTGTGCACGTGCGTGCTTTTTTTTCCATTGATTTTGACAAACATTTAAGTATAGAAATAATATATCAAGTATTTCAGTTTATTCCTTAGCCTTTTTGGAGCAAACTAGCAGATGATTTTTAATTACAGGTGGCTAGATGTTCGTTTAACTCGATTGGAAAGTCAACTGAAACACATGCAGGGTAAGTACAGGTCTTTCATAGCTGTTTAATCTTATGGTAATAATAAGGGGTAGTAAAAAATTGTTGACGTCTTTCTATTTTTACATACGTTGTTTAGAGAGAAGTATAGTTCCATGGTCAGTGTATAGATTTAAATTAATCATTAAAATATTGATTAAAATCACGAAAATATTAACATTTTAAGTTTACAAATAGCAGACCTGCCTACCATTATAGACATCTTTCTATTTTTACATACTTTGTTTAGAGAGAAGTATAGTTCATGGTCAGTGTATAGATTTAAATTTCATTAAAATATTGATTAAAATCCTGAAAATATTAACATTTTAACCTTTTAAGACTTGACTTTCCAATGCCTTAAAGTGCCCCAGGAATTGATATATCTCAGCAGTTAAACAAAGGATAAATTTAGAGATGGCTAATTGATGATAACTTTTGTATTATTTATGGTAGAACGTTGGTTAAAGTATATTTGTAAACATAAATTAATTTCCTTTAAGATTTATCTCATCATTATATATAAATACAGGTATTTATTGTATTCATTTCTTATTAAAAGGACCTAAAATTTCTATGAAAATCTGTTAATGAATTGACCCATTTAGAAAATCTTCACTCACTCTCAGACAACATGCACATGTCTCGAAAGTGGTATGTCATCTTATATTCGTGATATTATTTCACCTGCTTGGATTCCATTTGAGTTTTTATTCTAAAATTCCGATAAAATATCACTATTGCAGTCATTTTCCGAGAACACCGTGCCACGAAAAATCAATGCCGGCATTACATTTCGATACCAAATCAGCCGAAAATTGACATAAAAAAAGAAATTTTTCAACACAAACCACGCCACGTTTCTAACAGGATGTTATTCTTAGCATTAGGTAAACTGCGCATGTCAAGTTATGATGAATTTGGCAGTAAATACAAGTTAAAAAGACGCAACGGGATATCCCGTTGTAAAGTCGCAACAGAGTTTTTTTTTATAGCGGGATATCCCGTTAAAAAGACGCAAAGGGTTAAGTTTACGAATAGCAGACCTGCCTACCATTATAATTTTTTTGTATTTTGTACACAGTTTTAAGCCGGAGTACACCAAGCAGCAAAATAAAAAATTTGTATGCCAAAACAAATTCTTACCCCTACCCCCCCCCAAAAAAAAACCCCAAAACAAACAAAATAAAATAACGAAAGTAGAGCCTGCCAGTGCGTCATCAGTCTGATCCAAGTTTTGCCTTGCTTGCAATCCGACTATTAAATAGTAATTTGGGTGGGTGGGTTAGGTGTGTGTGTAGAAAATTAGTATTCACTGTGTGAATAAATAAAATGTTGACTGTTGTGAATGATCCCTAGGTAAATATAAATAATATCTTTTAAATAACAACAAAATATCCAAATGCTGTGGATCTTGAAATTAATGCGATCATGATGTTAATGTGGAAAATGCATTTTGTTTCTAGGTCCTTCAAACAAAACAAACAAATATTAAAATACTTGTACAATATAATGGCTCATCATATTTTATTAAAAAACTATTAAAACAACACAAGATACAACTTATGACACAGGTACATGATAAACATCTGATTATAAATATTTACTCAAATACTAAGCTGCTTGCCTTGTGTAATGATAGCCTTACATGTTATGTGTTCCCTTTTGTCATTAGAAAATTGATACTTGGTCGTTTCTGACACATTTGAGTGTTCTCAATTAAGTGAGTTGATCTCAAGAACAACAACTCTTGTGCTCTTAATTTTAGAGAATTGCATTACTGTCTGTTTGCTGCAACGTGTGTTGTTTGGAAACTACTATTCCAAAGGGAGGCCACTCGCATTTATTTTATGTCACATTTTAGTCTGATCACTGTCACTCGCATTAAGGGTTAAGGACGTGTGAATTTTATGATTTACAAGATCTGCTCATCCCCCTTTAACAAGTAATTGTTTCTTTCAGAATGACTGGTGGTGATGAGATGTGTAATTTCTATATCATGTTCTACACTAACTCGAGTGTCATTGATCCCTATGGAGATTGCAGTTATAACTCAAAACCACAAGTAGTGAAGCAAATTCCTGCCGATTCAGATGTTCCCCTGCCACCAAACCCTTTACTAGAGGAAAAGGCCAAGGGACACACCTTCTCTGGAATGCCAACACCATCAGGTTTGAAAATATCTAATTACTCTACGTGTAAATAATATTGCTTTAAAAAAATGTACATGAACAGAATTTCAAATGAGTGTGATGGAATTTAAAGCTTTCTAAAGATGGAATCCTCATTTTTAACAGTAACTTCAAGAGACAGGAAGACAAAAAGGAAAACAGTTGTAGAAATTAAACAAAAGGGCAAATTTATATTTAAATTTTGAAGAAAACATAGAAATGTAGAATTTTTTTAGAGGACAAAATCTTTTTTGCAGATTGTATAGCTCTTATTTACATTTTTCGGTCACTATTTTTGTTACTTTAGAAGCAATATGGAATAAAAGTAATGAAGTGAAATGCTAAAAAAGGTAATTGTTTGTTTTTCTGGTATACATATATTTTGCAGTCAAGAACACCGGTGTTTTAATGTGCCATTTCTCATGACATGGGGTATAATTCGTAGATTCCTAAACCAGAACTGACATCGGAAAACTCAAAGACATATATGTGTGGAACATAATTCTGTATGTTATCTTGTTGGATGAAATAAGTAGAACACTTCTTATGCAATTCCAAAGACCTAAATTTGCTTTTCAATTAAAAGCACACACCCTCCCCAAACACGTGAAATTTTATCTTGTATCATACATACTTACTGGTAGAGGTATACCTTATAATCTAATGCATCTGCACTGATAAATATGTTCTGTTTATATCAGTTTCAGTGCCTAAAGTGCAAACATTAGATTTGAAGATGAAAGGAGCCAAACCTTTAAAGGTAAATATATTATGTTAGATTCATTTATTATTATTGTTATTTTTCCTTTTTTCAGTTGATACATGCAGAGATCTGACTCAAAATATAACAATATATTTGGTTATATGATTGTATAGTACGATCGTATGTCCTTGTTTCAATAATGAACAAAAGGTAGGCTGGTACCGTTTGGTAACATAAAAGAGGAACATTTTTTATTCAGTATATAGATAAAAAATAAGACTTAACTCATTTATAATTTTTTTAATGCACAACTTATTTTCTGCAAATGTTGAGTAATTTTAGGACCCATAGGTTTTGGATAGAGGGCTCAGAAAAGAATTAAGTTGATTCCTGGGACCCTCATTTTAGGAAAGACATGTAAAGGTTTCAGTTTTATGGTAATGTGACAATGGGGTAGTTATTAATATTATATCATTAATGAGCATTGTTTTTCTTTTACCCAGCATGATGAATACCTCTGTGCTTCTTACAAAATGCCTCAGGAGCAACACTATATCGGTAAGTAGTGTAAAAATTATTTAAAGGTACAAGTTAAATAGCTAGTTTAAGTTCTTTGAATCCATTGAAATATTTGTTCCTTGAAGTGTTTTTATGTGGATAGTTACTACACGGTGAGCTCTTGGAAATTTGTTTGACTTGCCATTCAGGTGAGGTATGTCTACATTTTGACTCGCCTTGGTAACTTTTGGGTTGCCTAAACTTTATAGAAAACTGATATTTCACTATAAAAACCTGTGTTATTTCTATTATTTTTATCAGATTATTGTCATATAACCACTAATAACAACAAACAAATAGTAAAGAAACCACCTAGACTTATTACCTTATGTATACAAAGTTTGTTTTATTCAACAACGCCTCTAGAGCACATTGATTTTTATCTTATCATCGGCTATTGGACGTCAATCATATGGCCATTCTGACATTTGTCTTTAGAGGAAACCCTCTGCTGTCACGTAGGCTACTCTTTCCAGTAAGCAGCAAGGTATCTTTTATATGCACTTTCCCTCAGACAGGATAGCACATACCACGGCCTTTGATGAACCAGTTGTGGACCACTGGTTGGAACTGAAAAATAGCCCAAACTGCAAATGGGTCCACTGAGAAGGATCAATCCGATGACCGACTGGTTCACAGGCTGACACTCTACTATTTGAGCTAGATCCCACTTACCTTTTGTTATAAAACTCTGGTGGTCTTCATACATCCTCAGAAGACACCCCTTGGTTTGGCTGCATATACATACCTAAAAACCAGCCAACTGATGTGTAATAAAAAAACTAACTTTCTGGTCATTTTACAAACACTAAATTTTGGACTTTCATTCAGGATAATATATGCACAAAATCTGGGTTGCCAGGCGGGCGACTCAGTGTTCGGTTTTAACTCGCCTGATGATGTTTTCACACACCTAATTATGTTTTCACTCACCTCATGATGTTTTCACTCACCTCATGATGTTTTCACTCACCTCATGATGTTTTCACTCTCCTAATGATGTTTTCACTCATCTGACCAAGTGACTAACATGCACAATCTATTACTAATGCTAGTTATTTGAGTTAGAATAAGTTCATGAATTATTTTTTTTTAATTAGTAGCCTCTTTATGGAATGACATGAAAGTCAACTTGTACATTAACTTGTATAATACCGTCTATGGCAACAGTTAATTTTGTCTTTATTTTCTAGACTGTAATGGTCACAATGGATGTATTGTTAGTAACAAATACACTTTTTGTTTCAGTGAAATTTGAAGCAATGGCTGATGTACAGACTGCTCATCATATAATCATCTATGGCTGTATGAGTGATGCAATCAGCACAGACCCTATATGGTATTATTGTGTACTGATCTATCAGAAATATAGAGAATATAAAACGAGTTGCCATTTATTATCAAAATTATGTCCTGAGTGAAATAATTTTTCTTTGTTACGAGCTTTAGCGAGTGACATAGTAAAATTATTTCATTAGGGACATCAATTTGATAATAAATAGTAATGAGTTTGATATTCTATTTATTACCCCATAACAATTTTAATCATTCTTCTCTTTAAACTTTCTAATTGTGTGACAGTTTAGAGAAATGTTATCCTATAACATTATGGATTAGTAACATTGTACTTTAGCTCATTTTAGTGACGTCATTTACACTTTTACAAACTATAATGACGTCATATTTAGTATAGCAAGCTTATTGGTCATAACGGCCAGAGCGATTCAGTGAAATGTGTAGTTAAACCAATGTGTGATATTTATGTAGTCCGTTATGAGTGCCCGTTAGGAGTAATAAAAAATATGAGTAAACTGAATTATAGTTGACATATAAATTGGTCATCACATAATTATCTAGGCTGTATGGGTAAGGAATACAGTTCTGACCCAGTATGGTATGACTGGATACTGATATATCATAAAATATATCTGTATAGTGTGAACGTACAGTGATCTGCTTTACATAACACAATAGATGTATAATAATGTAAAGGTATGTCATGAAATAATAATATGGCAAATTATTTTTTTGAGGTGCCAACTGCAAAATATTAGCTGTAGAAAATATTTTATTTTACACACATTATAGTTAATATACAGAAGTATTTAATATGAAAATACTTTTTATTTTAAAAAATACAAATTTGTGGTAAAAATAACAAAGGTGTTTTAATAATTATCTTCCATGGTTTTACACACTTGCATTTGGACCTTACAAAATACATGTGGAACTTGCATTGTCTCATTGTATCTGATCCCATATATTTGTTGTTACGAACTTGCATTGTCTCATTGTATCTGATCCCATATATTTGTTGTTACGCACTTGCTTGTGTGATAATCCTAAATGATTTACTTTTTATTCCAGGAATTGTCCTCCCATTTGTAAAGATGGTCAAGAAAAAATACTGTTTGCTTGGGCCAAGAATGCCCCGCCAACTGTACTACCTAAGGGTAAATTATATATAAAACTTTTGTAAAGTACTGGGTACATCTTCAAATGTGGCTTTAGTTTTGAATTTGTGTTATACTTTGCAACAAGATATATAATTAATTGTGAAGTCATAATTTTAATTACAATAATATCTAATTAAATATGATCAGTAACTCTTGTCTACAACTAAAATGTACTCATCTTTAAAAAAAATACCCAGTAAATTATGAACGAACGCAATGTTTGTTTAATGACACATTAACACATTGTGTAATCAGCAGCTATCATGTGTCTAACTTATGGTATTTGTAATTCATTGTCAGGGGCTGATCTACTATGAATGTAATGAAGCTTATCCCAGACTTCAGAAGCACCCATAACAGTTCAAGCTTAAGGGCCCCAAAAATATATCTCTGCCACTGCTCGTGGTCTTCAGAGGAAACCCACTACTCTATCTGATTATTAAAGGATATTTTATGGGCATTTTTCTCAGACACAAGACAACACCCATTACAGCCTTTATTATACCAGCCAGAAGTGGGATATAGCTCAAACGATACAGTGTCTGCCTGTGAACCGGTCAGTCATCCTGATCGATCCTTCTCAGTGGAGCCATTTGCTGTTTGGGGTATTTTCCGTTCCAGCCAGTGGTCCACAACTTGTTTATCAAAGGCTGTGGTACGTGCTGTCCTGTCTGTGGGACGGTGCATATAAAAGATCCCTTGCTGCTTATTGGAAGGAGTAGCCTATGTGGCAGTAGCGGGTTTCCTCTAAAGACATATGTCAGAACGACCACATGTATGACGTCCAATAGCCGATGATCAGATAAAAATCAATGTGCTCTAGAGGTGTCATTAAATTTTTTTTAAATTACTTTATTATACCAGTCGTGAACCACTGGCTAGAACATGCTATGTCTTGCTTTCATGTAATAAACAGTGAATGAATATTTTTATATACTTTGTACAAATGTATACATTTTGAGATTTCTTTCTTTCAGATGTTGGTTTCCGAGTAGGTGGTCAGTCTGGAGTTAAAACTCTTGTCCTGCAAGTCCATTATGCTCATGCTTTTGATGGTAATAATTGTTTATTTGTTTGTATGTATTGCATGGGTAGAAATTTAAGAAATATTTCCATTTGACTTGGGAATTAGTAGCCTAGAAATATTATTAGTTACCACAAAAAAATAGCTAAGTCTCCATTATTGGTTGGAATCATATAACCAAGACATTTAACATTTGACGCCCATCATCAGAAGACAAACCTTTGCTAGGAATATTATAGTATATCTTTGACTGAGTAATGGGTATCCATAATTTATTACCCCAGTGGGTACTCATAACTGGGAAATATTTTCCATAAATATACACTGGTTTAACAATGCATTTTTTTGGTTGTCCCTGGCCGTTATGACTAATAAGCTTGCATGTACTAAATGTGACATTATAATTTTGAAAAAGTTCAGATGACATCACTAAAACTAGAAAAATGTACAATTTAATGTCATCCATAATGTTATAGAAAAGCATTTCTCTAAACTGTTGTGCAATTAGGAAGTTTAAAGAATAGATATTAGAATGGTGTAATAAATAGAATATCAAATTTATTACCATTTATTATTAAATTTATGTCCCTTGTGAAATAATTTTATAATAAATGGCAAGTCATTTGATATCCTTTATAGTCTAACCATAAAATGTGGAATCTTACGAAATTTTGGAAAAAGTTACTGGCTTATGGGGAATAGTGTTCTTTAAATTTGGGTCATCCTCTGTGATCTCTACTTGCCCCGAGCAAGGGCTGAATATGTTTTTTGGTTGTATTATAACTTATCATTGAATTCAACTTATATAAATGTATGTAGACTACAGAGAATTTTCATGAGATAATGGTATACAATATCAAGAAAGTAAGAATACTCCACTTTATTTTTGTGGCAGCTGTATAACACTCATGTCTGCATTGCTAATTTCCACTGTGCATTTTGAGCCCTTGTATTGCAAAATACTAATTACTCTGTACCTGGTTTATTAATGTTTACATTTAGATTTTAAAAACATCGAGTTGTAGATTTGTTCATGAATTGGTAAAATTACAGCAAAGTTGTGACATCCATGATTATTTATTGAAAAGAATTCAATGTTTTTATTCACTAAATACATTATATATATATACTTTTTTTTGTACTGTATATTGCCTCGCAGATAAGCCAACCCCTTAGTTTGACCCCTTGTTTGTTTTCCCGTTTATAGTCCAATAACAGGTAAGTTGATAATAAATATAAAATGACAGAGATGGCTAGTTAATAAAAATAAATTGTTGGCCAGTTCATACTTTAAATTGAACCAAAACACATTGACCTCCACCAATGCTATATTTAATTATGTTATATATATATTTGGCTAGTGTCATCCATTATGTCACATTCATGGTGTAAGTATAACTATGCACCCATGAAATATTGTTCAGGTAAGAAAGGAACAAACATTGCAAATGGTTTTTAAATTATCATTTGTATAATACAACAGCAAAGTATTAATTTAATTATCCCCAGTATATTTAATCTTGACCCTCCCCTCTGCTACTCATTCATCATGTACAATAAAACAAAAAACTTAGAGGTCACAGTAATTACTGATCACACGCTTCAGACACACAAACAAAGATGACGACCAAAACATTGTGTTTATCATTCAACTTAAAATAAAATAAGTAATTTATTAATTTTGTTTGTCAAACATAATTTATGCCACACTCAACATTAAACAAGAACATAATATAGCACGATGTGATGTTCTATTTATATTTTTCACAAGTTACTATTATCTCAGCTTTGAAATATGACCTCTGATTGGTTGTATCAAAAGTTTCATGTCTTTATTTGTAGACTACATAAATAAGCAGACTGTCCTTTTTTGTAAAGTATTTCTGGTTATCAAAACTCGGCTAATACACGGCAATATACGGTACTTTAATATCCTATCTGTGAATATTATGTACACAAAATTAAATATGTGAGTTTGTCATATTTATGAAATATCTTGTTTTTATTTCAGCAAATAGTGATAAAGATTATTCTGGGATTAAAATCTACCTCACAAAGCAGAAGTAAGTTGTTTTGCCATATATAATATCTGATTATATGATTGCATTTCGTCAATCAGACATCTGTTTCCTTTCCATCAATTATCTAGTTTTTCAGCATTATTTTCATCTGTTGTTCAATATCTTGTAATGTTTATTATTTATTTTTTCAGACAAAAGTTTGTTGCTGGAATTTTCCTCCTGATGGCATATGAAGTGACAATACCTCCAAACACACCAAGTAAGTAGACATTTGGTTTATTAGCTTTGTAGATTATAAGCAAGTAAGTAGACATTTGGTTTATTAGTTTTGTAGTTTATAACCAAGTAAGTAGACATTTGGTTTATTAGCTTTGTAGATTATAAGCAAGTAAGTAGACATTTGGTTTATTAGCTTTGTAGATTATAACCAAGTAAGTAGACATTTGGTTTATTAGCTTTATAGATTATAACCAAGTAAGTAGACATTTGGTTTATTAGCTTTTTAGATTATAACCAAGTAAGTAGACATTTGGTTTATTAGCTTTGTAGATTATAACCAAGTAAGTAGACATTTGGTTTATTTGCTTTGTAGATTATAATCAAGTTAGTAGACATTTGGTTTATTAGCTTTGTAGATTATAACCAAGTAAGTAGACATTTGGTTTATTAGCTTTTTAGATTATAACCAAGTAAGTAGACATTTGGTTTA
>JAULBS010086621.1:0-18131 GCA_032355785.1 Symmetromphalus regularis | reverse complement strand
GAGATTAAAAATCCCATGCCTTGACTGAGATTTGATCTCAGTACCTACCAACCTCGAGTCTGATAGCTTAACCACTGTGCCACAGAGGCTGGTGAACTTCAATTTCACAAGTTCTTCCCTTTACACCTATCAGGGTCTGGATTGGCCATTCCTGTGTATCCTTTATAAACAGTGTCACATCATTGGTTTTGCTTTGCAACTCACTTTTATTATTATTTTATATATTGCACTGTTCTTAGTACCTTACATGTATATTACATTCAATTATCCCCTACAAAATATGTTAACAGTTACTATAAGTTACCATGGTATTTATCACTGCTTCAGAACCAAAAGGGTGTAAGTTGGGGTAGCAGGTGATGGAGAAAAAGGCCAAAAACACTTTCTCACCTAGACAAGTTTTATGTAGAATATCTTTTGATTTCTACTAGTTCTAGATAAATGTGGGATAGCTTCCGAAATCTACATACCCCCTTTGTGCATCACAAGCAGCTGACTTAGTGACATTCAATAATACCAGTAAGTGCCAAACCCAGACTTACACCCTTTTGGTTCTGAATCAGCATTATGATGTATGTTCTTATGTTGAAGTTTGGAATTTTTACACGTTTTTAGCCGAAATGACGTTTTATTTATTTTTATTATTTCCCTTAACATGCTAATTCTGTTGTTTTGAGCTTGATTTTAATTTTATATTTTGGTATTAAAGTGTGAAATTACTAGTAATAGTGCTAATATTTTTCAGGGATGAAAATTTCCCACCAATCAGCAGTTTCACGACATTTGGGAATTGATTTTGACACGTTGATATTATTCCATATCCGTTGAGAAAATAAAGTTGTGTGAGGGTAGATCTGGCAGAAGGCTCACAGGATATTACTCAATGTGACATGTAGTCCTATATACCTGGCCATGTAATTTCTGCAATAAAGTGAATAAGCTATACGCTCCCTCGCAATGACCCTACTCACATGTGACATGTAGTCCTATATACCTGGCCATGTAATTTCTGCAATAAAGTGAACAAGCTATACGCTCCCTCGCAATGACCCTACTCACATGTGACATGTAGTCCTATATATCTGGCCATGTAATTTCTGCAATAAAGTGAACAAGCTATACGCTTTATCACAATAACCCTCCTTTTTAGGTCTGACCTGTTCTGATTCCTGATTTTTGCATTTATACTCCTTTGTGATATTTAGTTGAAACTTAATTCACAGAATTTGGTTATTTGTGCTATTTTTAACCAGTGAAGTTTTGTTTTCATACAATAGACGAACAGATCTAGTAAAATCAAAATGTTTTTAATTCAAAAATGTTAAGTTTACATGATATATTACAGTTTCATAATATATTAAAACTTATAAAATTAAAATGTGTTTGATTCAGAAATGTTACGTTTACATAATATTAGTTTTATAATGTATTAAAACTTATAAAATCAATTCAGAAATGTTAAGTTTTCTTAATATATTAGTTTCATAATGTATTAAAACATAAAATTGGAATGTTTTAGATTCTGAAATGTTACATTTACATAATATATTAAAGTTTCATAATGTATTAAAAGTATTTATATACTGAACAGCAAAAGAAATGCAAATGTTTGTTTAGACCCAGTTTAACTTTAATGAAATTAAGACGAAAAATTAATAAAACCATAAAACTCATGCAGTGCACGCTTTACACTTCTCTGAACATGCCTTCAGTTAGCAAAACAGCCAATGTCAAAATGTGGTTAATTTTTATTCAAACATTGCAAATTAAATTTGCATTTCTTTTGCTATTCAGTATATATTTTAACATTAGTTTTTAAATTGCAGGAAATATTCAATAAGGCCTTTTATTTTCTGTGACTTTATGATTCTGCAGATGCTAAAAACTGAGTGTTATAAAAATAAACATTTACTCTCAAATGTTTTGTTTTTATTTCAAACATTACATAAGCCAAGAAATTTGTTTAACTTCTAGAGCTGATCTACACTGTAAAAAAATAAACATGTCAGTCAACAACACTTTTCCCTACTTTTTTCTATTATATAAAAACAAAAATGGATATGGCAATTTATATTTTGATCAACCAACCAGAGAGAATATTCCGTAATCCAAGCTATGGAATAAGAATAAGACCATATGGGTGTAACATATTGGTTTATAATATTCTTGTTGAGTTAACAGTTACTAATTTCATTGTTGCATGATACAACCAATAAAGACGGTGACTGTCAACCTGTTAATTGTAGTGGTTAAGTGACCCAAAGATGGTAGGTAATGGGATCAAATCTCAGTTGTGGGATGGAATTTTTAATCTTGATACATGTACCTTTTCCAACCCAGAGTGCTTTGGAAGGCCCATCTGATATATCAAAGACTGGTATGTGCTATCCTGTCTATGGGAAAGCACATATAAAAGATCACTTTCTACTAATCGGAAAGAGTAGCCTATGTAACAATTGCAGGTTACCTCTAAACGTGGGCATGAATCCCAGATGGGACACGTACACCCCACTTTTTGGTCGGGGGAGGAGGGTGTGTCACCTATATAATTATTTTCCACTTTTTGCTTCGAAAAATTGAAATAAAATGCCTGAATAACAATCTTTTCCAGTATTTCTCTTTCTGACATCAATGTAACACTTAACCGTGTAGTCTTAGTGCAAATATACCGAAGTACACAGGGGGTCTATTATAGTTTGAAGGTTTTAGCGGGAAAAGAAAAATATGGGGAGATGCCAACCCCGGCACCGTCCCCCCCACTTCTAGTAAGCCCACCAGCTCTGTTCCTCACTTTGGGGAAGTGATTGTTGCCCTTGCCTCTAAATGACCACGAGTCACCAAACATGCATCTGACACTTAATAGCTGCTGAATAAACAATGTGACAAGGGTGTAGATTAGCAGTCACCAGTCTGGTTCAAATCAAGTTGGGCGAGTTCAGTATTGATAAAAATCCACCCAGCTGGCTACCACAGGTTTCTCCAAAGTGAACTACAAAACTGAACTTCAAACAGACCACGATCACATCTCAGATTTTGGCTGGTATCTGAAAAAGGTTGATGTACACCCCTGATGTGATGAAGTTAAATAATCATTTCTTTTTTCCTGTTCGTTACTTTGTGTATTTTTGTAATATGGTCTGAAGCAGTATTCAAGAATGTTAAAGGTTTGAAATGTTTAACAAGGACAAAAATAAGACATATGATGAGTTAAATTTTATTTACAGTTTAGCTACATTTGCATTATCATAAAATAGGAGACATACATACACGTAAGTAGGATATTAAAACGAAGGCAAGGCAGAAATAGAAGCAAAACAGATTTTTCATACAACAAACATCTTTCATGGAAAATCAAAATATTTAGTGTATTTCATCCTTTACTGTAAATATGTTAAGGATTTATTCAACAATTGTGTAACAAGGTTTTTTGCGAAGGGTGGTGGATTCTGTAAAATTAAAATTCCAGCACACGTATTACGAGTAAAGGTGGGCTAAAAGAAAACTGATTTTGAGTTACAGAATTGTTGAAAGCTTCCTTAATGCAAAAAATATACTTTTCTATCAAATTGTGTAAAAACAAAGATGTTTAATATCATATAAACAATTTTAATATTAATTTTACACAGATTAAATAAGAATGTGAATAATCGATCAAAGATGAAAAATCCAGTATTGATAGTGATTACAAAAACTGTAGGCAAACCAAATTAATTGTTTCCCATTACCCAATCTAAAGATATAAACATATTAATTATGGGTGCAATTTAAAGAATAATTTTCAATGAATACAGCAGTGTTTTGTTCATTTCTTTACCTCAAGAGTTCAAGAATAGCCATTTATTTTTTCCATCCGTGAAACCAACCACTCTATCTGTGGAGGTTCATTGAAATGGGAAAAACAATTAAAATAGGTTGCTCTAACAATTGCAATGATGCATACAGTTCATAGTGTTATGGTTAAACTTATCTATCATTTCAATACAGCATGCCATTAATACACTGGACTATGAATATATTTTACTAAATATGAAATATTCAAGCCTATGTACAAAATGCCTATCATTAGAAAATACTACAGAGTTTATCTTAGACAGAAGCCAGCATTAAGTTACGCCATTATTTTGTATAAAACAAATATCACAATATCATTATTTAATGTAAATTTACAGTAAAATGTAAATAAGTCGGTGAGCGATATTTCCGAACTACTGAGCACATTATAAAAATTAAACTTTTTAATTTTTTTTATTACTTTACAGATTTACAGAAATGGAATTAAAATAAAATTCCATTCTGTCCCATTTAAATGTTCCCATTGACTTCTTAGGTTAGAACTTGGAACCAACAATGTGTGATAGAATACAAAATGAAAAACAGTATTCACAAATTTTATCAAATATTCTCTCTCCAAAAGTTTACGTAATTTTAAAATCTGGAAAGTAAAATCATTTATTATTTTCTGCAGGCCAATCTTGGTATTAAAATCCATAATCCAATTTTGTTTTTGAAAAAAAAAATGGTGTGGTCTAAAAATTTTAAAATTAAGTACTCTTCCATGTAAAAAAGCACCCAAAGAAGCTGTAGTAAAAGTATTTCAATTTCACTATCCCCAGATCAATAACTACATGAATATTGTAGTGCCTGTGTTAAAAACTGACATTTAAAATAAAAAATAAATTAATAATAAAAATACCAAAATATATGTTTAAGAACATCAAAAATTGTTTGTTTGTTTAATGACGCCCCAGCACAAAAAATAATTGGGGGATCAAAAATTGATTACAATAATTTAAATGCAAATCAAGCTTTCAAAACCTCAGATGTTTTTGTTTTTTTTGACACCACTGGAACACACTGATTTGAATTATTAATCACAGTCTACTGGATGTCAAACATTTTAATTTCAAGTTCGTGTAAGCCAAAATCTCAGAAGTCTCAAATCATGTATGAAATCAAACTTTTCTTGCATAATTGTTACAGGAAACATTTTAAAATTGAAAATATTCAGTTCTACAAACAGTTTTAAGCAAAAAAACAACATGAATGAACATTTTTGTTGTAAATTCTTTTTAAAAGGTCAACTTTCATATTTCTAAGAAAGAAAAAGATAATAATAATTAAAAAAAAAAGCTTTCCGATTTACTCAAACCTGATTGCTTTGTAAGAAAAATCTTTAGGATATATATATATATATATATATAAAACATGATTTAGTACAACAGTGAGCATAAAGGTATTCAAATATAATAATAATTATTATAATAGTAAAAAAATATTTTTGGCCCGTTATGAAATTGAAACTCAAATACCTGTCAACTATGAAAAAGGCACGAAAACAAGTTTCAAATTATGTTAAGGTCAGCAATAGAATCCACATCTGCATAGATTATCATAAATTAATTTTTATTTATGTATATTAACACTCGTGTTACAATGAAATAGCAAGCAATAAACATTTTACTATCTGCAAAAACAGAGATATGCCTATCCCTAGAAGACAAACACATTACAACATATATCTACAACATACTGATAGATGTCAGCTCAATGTCAAACTGCTTGTAAGATGGTTCACGTCAACATAAGCCATTGTAAAATAAACAACACAGATTACCAGCCACAAAACACATTGAAAGAAACATATATTATCTCAATGTCAAACTGCTTGTAAGATGGTTCACGTCAACATAAGCCATTGTAAGATAAACAACACGGATTACCAGCTACAAAACACTGAAAGAAACATATCTCAATGTCAATCTGCTTGTAAGATGGTTCACATCAACATAAGCCATTGTAAGATAAACGACACGAATTACCAGCCACAAAACACTGAAAGAAACACACATTATCTCAATGTCAAAATGCTTGTACCGTGGTTTATGTCAACATAAGCCATTTAAGATAAACCACAACATGGATTACCAGCCACAAAACATACTGAAAGAAACATACATTATCTCAATGTCGAATTGCTTGTACCATGATTTATGTCAACATAAGCCATTATAAGATAAACCACAACACGAATTACTTTTCCCAAAACACACTGAAAGAAATGTACATAATCTCAATGTCAAACTGCTTGTACTGTTGTTTATAAGCCACTATAAGATAAACAACACGGATTACCAGCCACAAAACAAACTGAAAGAAACACACATTATCTCAATGTTGAATTGCTTGTGCTGTGGTTTACATTTATGATCATACACCAGGTTAAAACAGACCACATACCTGCTAGCTAAAGGCCTTACATTTTAGGTCTGCACAAGTTTGAGAACATGTAAAAATATTAATAGACATTTTTTAAATTCTAAAATGTTTCACATTTAACATCATTTTAAATTAAATTGCGTCATTGGTTGATTGTGGATTTTTTAATAAGGTGGTGCAATAAAAAGGGGACAAATATAAAACAGCTGGGCAGTTTGTTTTTGGTTCACTGAACATCAAACATTAAATATATTCTATTACATTTAGGGCACCTACGATTGTTATTAATGGGGTGAGGATGCACACACTCTACACATTCACTATACTGCATATCCTTCTAAAGATTAAATATTGATATCAGCTTCTTTATATAAATAGTTATATGAAGAACAGTTTGACATTATGAACACATACAAACAAGGAAAACTTTTCTGGAAGTTTATACTTCCACACAATTTTCTATTAATGTTTTCTGTTGATAACTGCACAAATGAAAAAGAAATACCAGTAACAGACAACCTATATAGTATATACCATGCTTGCTTGTCCCAAAATATAGGTATAATGTATAATATACAATCTACAATAAATGAAGTTGCGGCATCCTTAAATTAGTTAAATATCAATCATTAATGTTGGGCTGACTGAGATACCAAAAAAGTTAAATTAATAATAAAAGAAATATATTATTAAACTTTTATTTACTATTCTGTCCTCTCATTTACCTTCCTTAAACATTATCTTATCTGATATTTATAGCACGAATGGATTACCAGTTTGTTTTCCTTTTTATTAGAATTTTCAATACTATTATAATTTTACGTTATCAGGGTTTTGCCAGAGGGTAAAATGGGTATAATTCTGTACCCTTAAATTTTCTGAGGGTACAACTCTGTACCCTCAAATTGTAGGTACAATTTTTTTTCAAAGATTCTTCAAGGAGCCAGACAACAAAGCCAGATTCAATAATCAGTTAAGACTGTTAGTATACAACAGTAATCATAGAACTGACCAAGCATCTAAAATAAAAAAAATTTCTGGTAGAGTACTCCAGACTCTCCTCCCCTGCTCCCAATCCCATTCTGCACACCCTCAAAATTATTTTCTGGTGGAAACCCTGATTATGTAATTAGGTGAGGGCCTCATAAGTTGGATAACTTGAACCTAATCCTTTTGTGAATGATTCATATGCAATAAAATACATTTCAATCAATATAATGTTAACTGGCAAGTGTATGGACATCAATGAGGCTTCTTTGACAAAGAGTGAATTACTAAATCTATACCATTCAAACTGAGCTATTAACAGAAAACAAATCTTTAAAAAAATAAATCTATTCTAATGAATAAAATCAATTCTAAGTTCAAAGGTTTTTTTATAAGGAGAAATAATAAGCTATAAATAAAAGACATTTAAATCATGACTGAACATATTAATAAACAAATAAAATAACTTGTAAACATAATCAGAAAAGTGAAATTGTTTCTAACTCAACTATTTCATGATCGTAGGTTTTGAGTACATGCAGACCAGACCACCCGATAATACTGAACTTTGATCATGATGTCAGTGCTATTCACATCAACAAGTTTTAACTTAACTCATTCAAAATATACATTTTACAGTGACCCGGCATGTGTCTAAACTAAAGATCAGTCTAAATCAGATTAATCAAGCACACAATCTTCATTTAGTTACTTGCTTTACAGAATTTTTCCTCTAAAACTATTTTGGGTTGCTGGCCAAAATAAAAATAAAATTGTCATTGAAAATATCTGTTGCTGATATTTTCTAAGTAATGGCCAAAAGAAAAGGGTAAGAATTATCCATTCGTTATATAATATGGTGCTTTTTTCAAATTAAGATCCTTTTAGAATTTTATTCTTTGTTTACACAATGTTAGATATAACAACCTAAATAGTGTTTTAACAGCACTGTTAATAGAGCACACTCATTTGTTAATTGGCTATTGGTTGTCAAACATTTGGTAATTTTGACACATAGTAAAGTGTGAGCCGGACTGCAATGGGTTTTGAACCACTGTCTTTTTAGCTTGAGAGTCCAATGCCCATTAAAGCTCACGTATAACAACCCCAAAAGACAATGTTTTCGCTACCATTATTTTTAGGGTTGGCAATATGTAAACTAAGATGCCTAACTACAAAGAATCGACCAAACTGACACATAAATCTAAACCAGCACATTCTGTCTATCCAATATGGATGCCATGTACGAGCTTACTGTCTAAATTACATCTATCTATTCAAGCACTGATTGAGTGAAACTACGTTAAAAACACTATACACAGGTATCAACATATAAATACATGACACAAATACATTCATGTACATCAATTACATATTATATAATAAATTCATGTAAAGTGATAGACCTGTAAATCCACAAACAAAATACAGAACGTTTCACAAAAATATCTATCGGTGAAGTATATCAAGTTTCTCTTCATTAACGACATTATGGTTATCATTGGATTAAATCACAAACTTCTTTATTCCAAACAGATCTCCACAAGTGGAATATCAAAAGACTTGCTAGTAATAATACCAAAATCTTCTCCCTCCATTTGCAAGTAACAGGAGAGTTTTGAATATTGGTTTAAAGTCCACACTACCCGAGCATAAAAATAAACATTGGCTATGGTGGATAACAGGAGAGTAATTCACTGGTCACCTGAAAATCATTCCAGCTGAGAAATATCAAATGAGAACAATTTTACATATTTTCACATTGTGTGGATAAAATAAAATGATGAAAGGCAGGTGCTCAAACGTCACTTTCCATTGTCAGACAATAGTGAGCAACAGTTCTCCTGTAATGGAGAGGCATGAAAAAGAGTAGCTTGTGTGGAAGCAACGTTTTTCTGTGATGTTCAAGTTTGTTACAAAATGTGCTTAGTCAATATGACTTAATTTATAGAAAATCAAATGGAGACGTCAACGGCAAAACGATCAGGGTCAAAAATTTCCATAATGTGACCTGATACTGCCATCTATAACTGCGTACAAAGATGCTTATTTTCAAATGTCTCTATACATGCAGAACGATCACAGTCCTTAAACATCGTGTCAAGAAATGGTTGCCTATGATAAAACAATCAATAGAGATATCATTCATTATCATTTTTTGCAGTTTGACTTCAATATGACCCTGATCGTTTTGCCTTTGATTTCTTAAAATGTTTTACAAATCTGTGTTCGTACACAGAATCCTAAATTGTAAAACCAAGTATACTAGATTATGAAGTAATAGCAGAAAATTGATGCTTTACACCTGCAACAAAAAATGTTGTTTGCATTATACAATGTTTGTAAATTGCACTTTTATTGTTAATATCTTGTTCGGTTAGATTTCAGAGCTCATTGTATTAGATATGTACTTTTATCGGTGTATTCCTTCATAAAAAGTGAGTTTTTTTGCTGCTTCAGAAACAAAAGGGTGTAAGTCTGGGTTTGGCACTTACTGGTATCACTGACAGCTGTATCTGGTGCACAAAGGGTTTATGTAGGTTTCTGAAGCTATCCCACATTTATCTTAAATTCAAAAGATATTCCACATAAAACATGTGTCTAGGTCAGAAACAGTTTTGGCCCTTTTCTCCATTACCTGCTTCCCCAACTTACATCCTTTTGATTCTGAAGTAGTGATTTTTGCAAAAAACTTTTTATTAAAGCATGACACACAATGGATCTGCAAAAGTAGATATTACATACAGAAATGTTTAGTAACAAGCAGGTGTTGAAATAATGCTATCCTGACAAGACTGGGTTGGAAATCATCACCTATTCCTATGAGATATTATTATCTCTCCTCGCAACTATTTTCCATTTTAAACAATATTTTAATAAGTATATCAACATCATTTTGAGAAAATTATCAAACCACAGATGTAAATCATTAAAAAAACATTTAATTCTAGAATTTTATTCTTAATGGTTTATACAGCTTTTCTAACTTTTCCATGACTAAATGAACAAAATTCCATGACCATTACAAGATTTTACTATTGCACTGCTATTTACAACTACAGCTTTATATATAATAAACAAAATAAAACTACACATCTTTCTAATGCAGTAATATTTCTTGATTTTTAAATAATTATTTGGTAGAAACTGAAAAGACATGATTTTTACCAAAACTTCACTCTTTCCATGACTCATACGAACCCAGTCTGTTGTTTGCTGAGCCTGGCTGGTCTAGAAACTTTTCATTCTAGCTGGCAAACCTTAACTTGCCAACCAAATATCGACCAGGAATTTCTGTCAATTTTACCCCCATGTCAAGATACATTTTATCTAAAAAGACTATGTTAACAATAAATACATTACAATGGCTAACAAGTCTACAGTGTCTTTCTATATTTCTCTAATTATTAATCACAAGCTAAATGAGTAAACAGTGATCAAATTTCACCAAGGTATTGAGGAATTTGCCATGCCGCCTGTCCCTTTGCAGCAATACACTCTCAATTTCACTTCTAACAAAAGCAAATATTGCTATGCCTCATAGGAAACTCACATTTGCCATTGTGCCCCTGATGTGTCCTCAAATTGCCTTGGTGCTATCTTGATTCCTAGGAAACCAAGGCAATAATTGCAGTGCCCCTAAACAATGCATTACAATGGCTAACGATTCTACAATATCTTTCAATAATTCTCTAACTACTAGTCACAATTTAAATAAGTTCATAATAAAAACTGACTTTAACACTTATCAAACCGGTTACAACAGGTTACTTAGTAGCTGAGAAATAATACTTAAAATTTGCTACTTCAGAACCAAAAGGTGTGAGTCTGGGTTTGACACTTACTGGTGTCACTGAATGCCCTTAAGTGAGCTGCACATGGGGCACAAATTGTATGTAGGTTTCTGAAGCTATTCCACATTTATCTTTAAATCAAAAGATATTCCACATAAAACTGGTGTCTAGGTGAGAAACCGTTTTCGGCCCTTTCCTCCATCAACTGCCACCCTAACTTACACCCTTTTGGTTCTGAAGCAGCGAAATGTTCCAAGGATGAGTCAACTTAGGAGCCATCTATAGGTGATTAACACCTTGTAGGAGCCAACTCTAAAACTGGTTGACAGATTATTTCAACACCTGTTACTGTAATCCAACACTCACTAACAACTCTTTAAAGTGAGGTGTTTAATACTTTTAAAAATTCATTTGATTTTATGGTTGATAAATTAAGCTATTGTTACATTAACTTATTCTCATTTTAAGAAGTCTATAAGTGTTCCTGAATGAGGAGCAGTCGTCATTAAGAGCACATTTGTTATGAGCCTGATCGCAAGAGATAGTCGCATCCATGTAAAAATCACACAGTGATGGATCGGATGTGGTTCAGTTTTTCCAAGATGGCACGGAACGTTGGTCGATCACTTGGATACTTGGCCCACGTCTCTTTCATAATGGCATAGATTTCAGGCGGGCATCCCTCGGGGGCCTCCATCCTGTATCCTTTCTCTACGTGCATAACAACATCAGCAAGGGGCTGAAAATATATGTAAAACATTAAAATAGTAGTTTGCCTGGCATGTATTTTATCTTGTAGTCGGTCAGGCTTCATATAAAAATGTTTAAAATACCCATGGATATGAGGCATGACCAATGCCAGGGTTACAGGTATCTAACATAAATATTTTTACCTTCATGGTCTGAGACGATGGTCATGGTCTGTTTTAATGCATTAGACACCAGTATATGATATCTACAGGGTCAAATTTCACCAAGGTATTGAGGCATTTACCGTATCGCCCTGTCCTTTTGGTGCAATGCCCTCTTAATTTAATTTCTAACGAAAGCAAATATTGCTGTGCCCTCTTTTCCCACTTGCCCCATAGTAAACTCATTTGCCATTGTGCTCTCAAAACTCCAGTGGTGCCCTCTTGATTCCTAGTAATCTAAGGCAATAATCGCTGTGCCCCCCCAAAAACTGAAGTTTGACCTACGTCTAGGTAATAAGCTAAAGTGCTGTAATAACTGTTCGCATAGGTATCCAGTGTCCTTCACCAATCCAGTGACATTTACCCACACACAAATGTCACCACATCAAGACATTACACCGTACAAACATTATAAACACGGATAATGCTACGAAAATCCAACATTATTTAGATAAAAATGTTTGTATGAAGATACCCTGGTGCAATGTTTATTCAATGACTATTAGGTATCGAAAGTAAAGTTTATTTTTTTTTAATGACGCCTCTAGAGCACATTGATTTTGATCTTATCAGTGTTTTCAAAACAAGGCGGCGGGCGGCACATTTACCGGTCTATTTGCAAACTTGTGCTGTCTACTTTCTTGTATTAAACAAGCTTGAATGGTATCTCCTCCTCCTACTCTCTTCCTTCCAACCCCTACTCTCAAATAAAATGAAAAGCCTGCTTATCATCAGCTATTTGACGTCAATCATATGGTCATTCTGAGGACACCCACTGCCGCCACATAGGCTACTATTTCCGATAAGCAGCAAGGGGTCTTTCATATGCACCATCCCACAGACAGAACATACCATAAGATGTTATATGACTCATGGTCTTCAGAGGAAACCCTCTACCAGCAAAAAGGCAACTCTTTCCAATTAGGTTGGTTGGTTGAATTTATTTTCGTGCTTATATCCAATTAAGGTTCAAGCACACTGTCCTGGGCACACAACTCAGCTTCCTGTGCTAGTGTTAGTAGGAGACACGAAACCCACTGCTTGATCTTTTATATGCACTATCCCACAGACAGAATAGCACATACCATATCCTTTGTTAAACCAGTTGTGGACCACTGGTCGGTGTAAGTGGTATACACCTACCCACTGAGCCTTGCGCAGCACTCACTCTGGGTTGGAGCCAATACTGAGATTAAATATACCATGCCTCGACTGAGATTTGATCTCAGTACCTACCAACCTTGAGTCTGATAGCTTAACCACTGCGCCATGGAGGCTGGTTTTCCAATTAGCAGAAAAGGAACTTATATGCACTTTCCCACAGACAGGACCACACACAGTATGATCTCTTTTATACCATCTGTGAACTGCTGGCTGGAAAGAGAAATAGCCCAAATGGGGCCAGTGATGGTGAACTGATCGGCCAGCACACCTCAAAGTGAGGCGCTAACTCTCGAGTTAAACCAGCTGTACATGATCTGGATGTTCCTGACCATATTTCTACAAGCACCCAAGATGTATGACAACATCAATAATACATTAGGGAGTGGGATCTAGCTCAAATAGTAGTCTGCCTGTGAAGCCGTCGGTCGTTGGATTGATCCTTCTCAGTGGACCCATTTGCTGTTTGTGCTATTTTCTGTTACAACTAGTGGTCCACAACTGGTTCATTAAAAGCCATGGTATGTGCTCTCCTGTCTGTGGGACAGTGTATATAAGACCATTTGCTGCTATTTGGAAAGAGTAGCCCATGTGGCGGCAGTGGGTTTCCTCTAAAAATATGTCAGAATGACCATATGATTGACGTCCAATAACCGATGATGAGATAAAAATCAATGTGCTCTAGAGCCGTCATTCAATAAAAAAAACTACTTTTAATTATTTTTACAATAATACATTATCCACAAGTCATTATAATGGTATTTCTTTCAAATTATTGTGTCTCACAGCATTTTTTCAATGAATTTCTTCTTTCAGTTTATCATAAGAAAATGTGCTTGGGTGTTGTTATATATTCGGTTTAATTTTCATCTAGTAGTTTTTCCAACAATAACAGAACTGATAATACACTACATTATTTGTAATAATTTTTTTATTCCACATTTTTTGGTGTCAACTGTAACTTCATGCACAATTAAAGACATAATATACAATGTATAAGAACAATTGTTTTGCCAACTTACAATTCTTGGATATGGGACCCGCCCAAATGAGTAGATTTCCCACAGCAAAATGCCAAAACTCCATACATCAGATTTTGTAGTAAATTTCTGAAACAGAAAAGCTATGTATTCAACACATACAAAATGTATTTAATAATTAAGACATATTTTATTCAGTAAAATTTCAATCCACTATTGATACAAAATAATACAATTCTATATTATATGTCCACACAGTATTTGCTAAATCGTTGAGTCAAAATCATGTGACTACTCTAGCAGATGGATCCTAGCAGACATAAACATGGCCATTTTTGCTGTACCGTGTGCTCTATAAAATGGCATCTGTGATTGGATGTTTGCAAAGTGAAAATATTCTTTAAAATTTATAGTCACTGTTCACATAGCTCATTTTGTAACAGTACATTTTACTTCTCAATGGTATTAAATTAAAGCAAAGATATGTTACGTAAAAAAGTAAATACAATAAAATGACACTGATCTTACATTTTCTCTAACAGCTTCTGGCGCAGTCCACTTAATTGGAAACTTTCCTCCATCCGTACTGTAATCTGTGTGCTTAGCCAGGCCAAAGTCAGAAACCTGCAGGTTCAACAAAACATCAAATAAGGTAAATAACACAAGCTTATGTTACGATTTTGGGTTAATATATGCAGAAACAATATCTACCATCCTACTAAAACAGGTGAGAAAAAAACATCAAAAGTTCGTAATAGTGTAGATCTGCTGCTAAAAATCTTTCCAAAACAACATTACTTATCTACCCTTGTTTTGCTGCAAAGTGGCAAATATCCGTGTTGGCATTGGCACCAAAAATATTTGAATCGGTAACTGTGAGTGGAATGGTTTCAACAATTCATTTTCTTTGTACATGAGCAGCCATCAGCATGTTATTTGAAGACAAAATAGAATTTGAGGATATTCTTATATGTGACTGACAAACCTTGCTGCATAAAACACAAAAAATTAAGTTTGTTTTATTTAACGACGCCTTTAGAGCATGCTAATTTTCATCTTATCATCTGCTACTGGATGTCAAACATATGTTCATTCTGACATTATTTTTAGAGAAAACACACTTTTGTCAATAAGCAGCAAGGGCTCTTTTATATGCACTGTCCCACAGAGGGGATAGCCCATACCATGACCTTTGATGAACCAGTTGTGGACTACTGGCTGGAACAGAATAGCCCAAACTACAAATGGTTTTTTAGTTTTACTAAATCAAAATTTGAATTAGGATAAAGATGTGTTAGCATTTGGAGAAATGTCTGAGGTGATAAAATGTTGTATTGAGCCAATTAAGATTGTTTCATGGTGGGAAAAGTCAGAAATACAATCCTGTCGCATGTTTGTAATTAATACATCAATGAACAAACCTTTGACGTTCCCTCATCATTTATTAAGACATTTCTCGCGGCTAGATCTCTATGCACAAGGTTCTTTTCTTCCAAATAACTCATAGCTGAGCAGGTATCACTGAAACAAATTGAATACTGATTAACAACAAAAACAGAACATTTCATAATTGTACTATTATAATACTAATATTACAAAACTTAAAAAATAAAATCTTTATTTAAAAATAATAAAAAGAACATTCTTAAAACGGCAGTAACTTTTATTCATATTCTGTGATATAATGTATAAACTGATCTTCTGGATTCTATACTGAACAGCAAAAGAAAAGCAAATTTAATCTGGTGTTTGATTGAATAAAAGTTAACCATATTTTGACATTGGCTGTTTTGCTTACTGGAGGCAGGTGCAGAGAAATGTAAATAGTTTTTTTTATTGAATGGTTATGTTATCATGAATGAATTTTTCGTCTGATTTGATTAAACTGGATCTGAACAAACATTTACATTTCTTTTGGTTTTCAGTATAGATGCTTTTAGACAAAAAGGAAATAAAAAATACTTATCATACTGTAATTAATGAACAGAATAAAACTAAAAACATTAATGTCATGAATTTATATATTTTGTGAAATACTTCATAACAAAAAACCTATTTAATTTTTTTTAAATGTCAGATCTAACCTAATGGAGCACACCAAATGCAGTTACGTCAAAAATCGTATTTTATTTTGATTCAGTCTGGCAATTTGGAAATCTGTCTTCATAATATATAGTGAGACAAAAACAGTATGGCCATACAAAGATCTTATATATCGTATACAAAGATTTTTGTGAATAAAATAAACGCGAAAATCGCGATCATGCTAATAGTGCCACAAATTCAATTATGTGCGAACTTATTTTCTGTATTTAATACAAAGTTACTGCCCAGGTACCTGGATTTCAGTTTTGTTTGTTTTTACAAAGATTATATGTAATTATTCAACAATAATTGTGAATATATTCTAAATCTGAACGGAATCTTGTCAGTACTATCAATAAAGACTACTTGCATCATGTGCATGTATTCAAATGATAATATGTCTCAATAGAAATACATATAACACGTGTATAGTACACCGAGGATGTCTAAATGAAACAGTAACTGAAAGGAGTTTGGTCAGTGTTGCTCTTTTCATTCTTTTTCTTTCTATTAGTGGGAGATGCGGTATCAAAAATAATTTCTCACAAGAATGTAAATGAAAGCTCGATTGCGAATATTTTTAGCCGCGAAAATATTTGCATATACGGTCGTGTTTGTTGTAAGCAGCAGCATCAAGTTGAGATTTTATTCTTTGTCATATTCTCAATAGCGGAAAATTCAAGTTCCTGAAACTGTTGCTAAGTCGGTTTACTACACTGTCAAAATTACTAAGAAAAGATTTTAAAATATGAAAACAAAGTTTGGCAATTCTATTTCATTGTGCTAAATCTAATTTGGGAATTTATACTTTTGCTAGAATGTTGACAACTCAGTCTGATATGAGTTTTTGCTCAGCATAAACAATGAAATTTCCTGCTCCCACATATGCTACTGTTTTAAATTAGGAAAGGTACATTTTATATACTTTCCTACATACATTGGTACATTAATTATGAAAAAATTAAACTATTTTCAATGGGGTATTTCCTTTAAGTATTTCCACTAGCTAAAACTAGACATACACTCCATATCTTATTTTTATTTCTATGGCTGGTGGGTGGGGTGATGTCAACACTTCAACACACAGCAAGTCTACTGTATAGGGCTGTACTCACAAGGCAAAGTTAATGGACATACACTCCATATCTTATTTCTATTTCTATGGCTGGTGGGTGGGGTGATGTCAACATTTCAACACACAGCATGAAGCAAGTATACTGTATAGTGTTATACTCACAATGCAAAGTTAATGGACTCCTTCTTGGTGATAACATTTCTTCCTCTGGATCGGAGATACTCAATCAGATTTCCCTTGCCCATAAACTCAGTGATCAGGTATATCTCTGGCTGCAGCACGAGACCTATCAACTGCACCAGGTTTGGATGTCTAAGAGACCTAAATCAAAATAATCAAACTATGTGTACTATTCTTATCCTGTTCATATATAACATACATTTATCTGTGGGAGGGGAGGTCATGATACAAATTTAAATGAATGTATTCTTGTCATTACTGAAAAAAAAATACCCCACACTTCTTCCACAATGCTTTACAATTCCCAATGTATACAAAAGACACTAGGTAACAAAATGGAGAAACTTGTAATAAGGTAACAGTGAGTAACAGTATATTAAACATGCAATTCATGTGATTACATCCATATATCCCAATTGTGGATTGAGTTTTGTGAAAAAACTCTTTAAATATGAATGATTCCCAATCAAGTAAAATGTATAACACTCCATTGCTATGCGATCTTATGATATATATTTTAGCACTATAAATGAGTGCAATTAATGGAAAAAAACAACATAGTTCTATTATCTCATATCATATAAATTCTTCACAATAATCTAGTGCAATGACAACATGGCAAAGAAACATGTACGTACAGTAATTCTTTAGAGAATAATCATCTCGCTACGAGGAATTACAGATTATCTGTCCCGAGTGAATTAATGTTGTAAACCCGAGCCTCTGGCGAGGGCTTTACAAC
>JAULBS010086610.1:0-13873 GCA_032355785.1 Symmetromphalus regularis | reverse complement strand
AGCCCAATAAAACAACTTACACTTCCTTGCTGAACAGTGTCTAATCCCATTTCATCGGCCACCGTTATCATGTGCTCTATCTCTGGAACGGACAGTTGTAAAGATGGAAATGGCATCTGGTCCACATCTTTGTCGGCAATAAATTTACTGAAAGAAAACAAATTATATGTAAACACAAACATCAAAATACTGCCTGTAGGGAACAGTTTTTGTTTAACAATGCTGCGAGAGCACACTGGTTTATTAAAATACGGGATATGTAAGCCAGCTCAAACTGGTTTTGAACCATTGTCGTCTGCTTGATAGTCTGATCTCCTACCACTGGATCACTAAAGTAAAGTTTGTTTTATTTAACGACACCTCTAGAGAACACTTGATTTTTATCTTATCGGCTATTGGACATCAATCATATGGTCATTCTGACATGTATAGAGGAAACCCACTGCCGCCACATAGGCTACTCTTTCTGATAAGCAGCAGTCTATTATAAGCATCATACCACAGCCTTTGATAAAACAGTTGTGGACCACTGGTTGGAATGGAAAATAGCCCAAACTGCAAATGGGTCCACCGAGAAGGATCGATCTTTGGATCACTAAGAATGGCAGTCTGTAAGGAAATGTTAACAGTCGGGTTTTAGAAAAAAGAATAAGCATTGTTTAATGACACCCCAGCACATTGTTCATAAGTGGCTATTAGCTGTCGGACACGATGTTTTGCAACTCCTGTCTTCACAGAAAACCCGCAACCAATTAGCAACTAGGTATCTTTTAATAATATATGCACTTTCCCATGACAGGGCAGCACATACAACTGCCTTTGATAAACCAGTTGTGGACCACTGGTCGGTACAAGTGGCATACACCTACTCATTGAGCCTTACAGAGCACTCACTCTGGGTTGGAGATGCAGGGGTGCAGAAAGTACTTGCCAAATGGGAATAAAAATTCTAACGGACGAGTTAAATGATACAACAACCAGACCGACTGGGGAGCTGTATTTTTCTCAATGACTAATTTTTTTTTCTTTGCATGGGATCCGCCACTCCGTATAAGCCATGTCAGATAATCATACATTTGCTCTATTGTTAAAAAATTATATATTGTTCTATAGCATGGCGGACTTGTAGAAATTCTGGCGGGCTAGTAAAATTTACTTGGTACTGGTCCAGTGGGCTAGTGAAAAGTTATCTATTTTTGCACCCCTGGAGAAATCAAAATTAAAAATCCTATGCCTCGACAAAGATTTGATCCTTGTACCTATCAACCATGAGTGACAGCTTAACAAATGTGCCATTAGCTTTAATAGCTTTGGAGTTATGTCCCTTGGTATTTACAGTCCCAGCCAATGATGGACTATCTTGTTTAATTTGCTTAGAAAGAACTTACTCCAGTCTGTTCTTGTATGCTTTTTGAAATTCTTCAGAACAAGCATATTTCACTTCTTTTGTACTTGGATGAGCATTCTTAGAGTCATCTGGAACAGTGAGAGAAAATAAACATTATGAATACTATCAGTGATAGCCAATCAATGTGATTGACCGTTATTTGTCTTTATTTTGGAAAAAATACATTGAAAAAAGAAAGACAGCCCAGCATACTATTTTATCAGTGGCTATTAAATGTCAAACATAAGCATTCTCTGACTCATAGTCTTCAGAGGAAACCTCCTACCATCACATAGGCTACTCTTTCCAATTGGCAGCATCAAGGATCTTTTATGTGCAGGACAGGACAACATACATGTAATTATACTTTACCACAGCCTTTGTTAAACCTGTTTTGGATCACTGACTGGAACAAAATGTGTTCCTAATAAGGGACAGTCCATAAATGTCAATGGTTTTCATAATCCTAACAATGTTAGGATTGGGTTTGACCCCCTCCCCTAATCCTAACATAAAGAAACAATGACCTTCGATGGACCGATGTTTTACGTGAAAAGCAATCCGAACATGGTTTTTACCCCCTCCCCCTTCCGAACATTGTTCGGATTGTGAAGCATATCGATATTTATGGACCGTCCCTAAAGAGAGAAAACGGTCGTAGCTAAGAAAGAAAAAAAACATTACCGAAAAAGTATATATGTAACATTATACAAAAATGTTATAAAATGTAATATTTAATTACAAAGATAAAGGGTGTAATTATTCAAAATAAACTGAAATATATAGTTTAGCTATTGCCGAGGAGAGAGACGTGACCAAGTGTTCTTTGGAACCACTCCAGGATAAATTTTAGATGAATGTGTTTCATTGTACAATCCTTTGAGTCTGAAATAAACTGAGGTCAATACTATATAATAATCCTTTCACACATTACTGTTATAAATTATTTACGGTATCTCCATAATCATTTCACATATCACTTTACAATATATCCATGTTATAGTCTGGTGCATTCTGATGACAAAATAATACAGAAATTGTCATCAAGTGAAATAAATTAAAGAAATATTGCGAATTGAAAATATTATTTTTGGTATTTTATTACTAAGGGCTAAAGTCTTCCAAATTTGTCCAGAATTCAATGCCATTCAGAAACCGTTACTAACCTTTCCTTGATTAGTTTCATTCTTTTCTATTAATGACATTCTTAATTAGTATCAAAATACAGGATTTTAACGTTACAACCCCGACACCATAACCCATCAATTCGCTATGGCAGGCACAATCTTCCTGAAAATGTTTTAATCCCGTTTGCCATGGTTATCATCAATATAAAGATAAAATACTTAAACTTATATATTCAACGTACTTGACAGACTTCATCATAATATTATAATACATAACACAATATTCCCGATACACGAAAGAAAAACAGAAAACTGAATTACATCTGACAGCCTGTCAATGCATGAAAAGAAACAAATGGTGTTAAAACGATCATTCAATGATCGTCTTAACGCAGTTAAGTAACCACGGGAAAAGACAAACTTTGTTTTGATGTAAGAACTTAATAGCTAGAAGACTGCCCTCAAAACTCAGTTTACATTAACAAACATGCAATGTTTACCGAGGTCGAAAGTAGACAAGGATGGAACGATCGAACGCAATTCAATAAATCTGTTATTTTTTCATTTGGAGATCAGCATTAAGCAGTTTTTAGATTGACCACCGGTCTGTGTATGAGGGAGTCAGGGAGTCTGTTCTGAAGCGCCTGACCACTGTCCACTCAAAAGTGATTCTATAACCTTCCAATTCATCCGGGATAATTTTGTCTCTTGTGTTGGAATGTGATGCGTGTAAGGATTACCTCTGTGGGTCCGATACGCCAGAATCTGTGAATCTGGTCTCTTTTCTTCGTCAGTTGTCTGCTGAGTGACTTAAATTCCATATTGACGGGCAAGTCACAATTGCCCTCTAGCTGTCGTCTCTATTAACAGCCTTCTTAGAGATCTAAGGAAAGCTGCTTTGTGCAATGTTAAAGAGGTAAACTATCGACGAGTCTGTGAGGATTTCTAAATTGCACTGTGGGTGAAATTATTTGAACTGAACGGTTTAAACATTTCTTTTGTATTGCCGTGCAATTCTCACAGTCTGTCTAATTATATAAACGAAAGAACCAATTCTAAACCTTTCTTCAGCATTGTCACGTAATTCCCACAGTTATTAAAATGATCTAAACTGAACGATTCTAAGCACTTCTTCAGCATTATCATGCAGTTCCGACCATTAATAAAACTGTTTAAAATGAACGATTCTAAACCTTTTCTCAGTATTGTCATGCAATTCCCATCCCCAATAGCCTATGTTTATTTTTGTGCTGGGGTGGGTCGTTAAACAAATACGCAATTCCCACGATGTTTCAAATTATACAGAATAAACAGTTTGAACCATTGTTT
The DNA here is from genome assembly GCA_032355785.1 of Symmetromphalus regularis. Taxonomy (NCBI): domain Eukaryota; kingdom Metazoa; phylum Mollusca; class Gastropoda; order Neomphalida; family Neomphalidae; genus Symmetromphalus; species Symmetromphalus regularis. The sequence continues at coordinate 10,030 of JAULBS010086610.1, read as the reverse complement.
AATACTCACGGTGGTTCAGCATCATTTAAACTGGACAGTTTGGAATCTTTCTTCAATAATGTCGTGAAATGCCCACGATGTGTCAGATTAAACAAAATGGAAAACCTTATTTGCTTGGCGTAATTTTATATTAAAAGCAAAGCCTTTAATACGCTTCATTTAAATAACGTTGTTACGGGTTACTCCACGTTAGTGGTTATTGGCTTAGTTTATCAATGTCTATAGTGAACACAACTGAGTGAGGTAAACATATGTATTTAATATTTCTCTTGAAAAAAAAAAATCTTTAAATATTATGAATACCATCAAAGCAATCAACAGAAAATAAATTATAATCCAAAAAGATAAAAATGTTTCTTTTTCTTCAAAACCCTCTATCTGCATAAAACAGAATCCAAGAGGATATAGGTGAAATCTTAGGACGAATAAATGACTATCAAGACAGTGATAATACAAAGTGTCCGGCAAAGATAAATGTATCCTGCCAAACAAGTAGTACCTGTACTAAGCTATAATATATTTAGTGCCAATATTTTCAGGAACAAATTTTAATTAATTTGATATTAGATTGTAGATTTTCCTTCCAGTTTATTTAAAAGGTATTGTGATAGCGACATGCATAATTTTTCTACGACACAGTCGTTATTGATCTTGTGTCTAAAATGGTAAACCACACCAGAAAGCTCAGGAAACCCAATGACAACTGATGACCGTTTCACTGTTGTTACTTGTACCCCCTGTTTACCGGTGGCGCCATCTGTGAAACATTTGTTAGAGACAACCCTGTGGAATGCAACAGCAATCCCAAGACATGTTTGCTAAAAGAACATATTTTAATAATTAAATAGAAACAGTCTAGTATACTTAGCGGTGGATGTACACCAGGTATTTTATAACACATGAAATATAAATGAAACGGTTCTTGGTGACTATTGTCTGGAATACAGCCGATACCAAAACGTATACGTGTCAGCACAATATATCTATTAATAATTAGAAATAATCCATTATACCTCAGCAATAGTTATTTACACGGTAACAAATAGCACTGGATAAAAATAATAACACACTGAATTAAAAGTGAATGGTTTCCTTGGAAATGAAATAATAGCCATAATGTGTATTTACTTAAAAGCAACTTTGTACTGACATTAGTTTATAACAAAGACAGGTTGGTCATAAAAGATAGGACTGGGATACTGAGAGATTGCCAAATGAGAAGATAGCAGACAAAGTACTGACAAAACAATAAAGTTTAACATTAGCATAATAGCATAACAACATTTTAACATGGACTATGCTGAAGGTGAAGGTTAAGAGGATGTATATGGCTAAAACTGCAAAACACAATTAATTTTTACTTCATCATCTCACACTCAATTCAAACAAAATGTGACTTTCTGCTGCTATAACAGGAAGCATGCATGATAACCTTTGTTTAACCATTCTTAAATATTTCAGAAATAAAGATACTTGTGACAGTGACATGGAATAAATAAAATAGTATGTAGCTAGGAGTATATTTTATGACGACAACCACTCTCAAATGGTCACGCGCCACGAACTTGTGCTCTGAGGCTTTAACAGGGGGCAATGTTAAATGAAATCCCGGATGTCATGTCTCTTATTGTAAGTTTTTCATATTTCCTTTATATCTTCAAACAGTACCATTATTTAGCATGTTTCTCTAGAATTCAGAACAAAAATCTAATTTTTAACATCTCTCTGCAGTCAAATGTTATGATGAAATAAGTATAAGAATGTTCAGAAAACCCCCACTAACAAAACATACTTTGAGAAACTTCGACTAGAAAAACAGTGCTCTCTTTATTGGAGTATATCTCATTGGAAATGACAAGGAATCCCTGTTTCAAGTGAGCTGAATATATAGTTTCAATGCAGGCATAAGCATTTTTTAAACTGTCAGGTAAGTGATTAATTTTAAGGTTAAATGAATGCAGATAGCAAAAAGAAATAATATTTCTGACCAAGATATATGAATTTAACAGTTGGTTTATATGTTTAGCATTTAAAAAAAATAATAAGTTCTTGTTCGTTTTCATTCCTAAAAAGAAATATTGGTATATTCATACAACAGAACTTTTTTTTTTTTTTTTTAAAGAAGATTCTAAAATGAAAGCCAGATGGACATTGAACTAGAAACAAAAGAAATTAAGGGAGCTGGCACGAAGCAGGTTCATTTCGAGAAAACAGCCAAAACGTTCCTGCTTTTAATAGTTTTCCTGTTAAAGGGTATTTGCTAAAACCTCGATATCTTCAAAACTAATCAAGTCAGCCCAGTTCTGGATATATGTTTGTATAAATTGTACATGAAATGCTATCATACTTGATTTTTTATAATGCCTTTATTTACCATGTAATATAGGTTGCACCAGTTCACAACACAACATAATATCATTACTGACAGGACTGACTGTATTAAATGTTATATCAAAGTTGGGTGCACTTCGAATTTCCACTCAAGACGAATATGACAGCACTCATGAATTCTACATGTTGTTTTTCTACTATTTTTCTTTCGGTAAAAAAACATTCTGGGTGGAATGCAATTTCTGGGTGGAATGCAATTTCTGGGTGGAATGCAATTTCTGGGTGGAATGCAATTTCTGGAGGGAAAAAATACTGGATCATTGACTTAAACTTGAGTAGTAATAAACCTAACTTGTGTTAAGAACCAATCAAACCATTCCCATTCCACCAAAATAGGGCTTCCACTGGTTCCAAGTTGGTTGGTTGTATTTATTTTCGTACATATCCAGTCAAGTTCAAGCACGCTGTTCTAGGCACACAATTGAGCTACCTGTGCTGACCGTCTTGGATAGAGGTTATAGTTAGTAGGGGATACGAAACACGCTACCGCCATAATAATGAGGCCACTCTTATCGATAAGCAGCAAGGGATCTTTTATAAGCACTATCCCACTGACAGGACAGCACATACCACGGCCTTTGATTAAACCACTTGTCGGTGTAAGTGGTATACCCCAACCCACTGAGCCGAGCGGAGCACTCACTCTGGGTTAGAGCCGAAACTGAGATTTAAAATCCCATGCCTCGACTGAGATTCGATCTTAGTAACTACCAGCCACGAATCAGACAGCTTAACCACTGCACCACCGGAACCTGTCACTGGTTCCAAACGTTCTCATTGGCTTTATTTAATCATGAACGAAATCTTGACTCCATCATTAACTGCTTGACACTTCTAAACATTTAATTCTATAATCCTCAGTTTGATAAATTGCTACGGGGATCACGTGACAATTATAACAGCTCTACTAAAGAATTAAAGGTGCTTAATTACTATTGACATCGGCAGATTTAGCTATTTTCATCTTTGTGATAATTAACTGCAGTTTAATCCGCTCACTTATCAACTTAACTTAATCCACTTTAAACAATTATTTTTGTTTCAGATTACGTCTTAGAATGCACGTGTTTTAGGAAATCTGTTTGTTAGAAAGTTAGTTCAGATAAAAGCGATCCAGGTAAAAGTTGCTTTGACTAGTAATAATTAATATTGATAATTCTAAGAATAGCCAGACTATTATAAAATCTACTTATACACTACAGTTTAGTCTGACTTTACTATAAACAAATTAACGGCTATTAGGCCAAATAAAAATAATACTGTCTTCTTTTTAAATTTCGTGACAGTGTCAGAAGCTGGCGGAACATATGGTCAATTTTATAATCATTGAATGAAGAAGTCGGATCGATCCTTCTCAGTAGACCCAATTGTAGTTTGGGCTATTTTCCGTTCCAACCAGAAGTCCACTACTGGTTCATCAAAGGCCGTGGTATGTGCTGTTCGGTTTGTGGGCAGGTGCACGTAAAAGACACCTCGCTGCTTATCGTAAAGAGTAGCCTATGTGGCGATACAGGGTTTCCTCTAAATAAATAAGTCAGAATGACCAAATGATTGATGTCCAATAGCCGATGATAAGATTTAAAAAACTCAATATGCTCTAGTGGCGTCGTTAAATAAAACAAACTTTACCTTTTTTGAATGAAGAACGTTTTTTTTTAAAAAAGGTAATAAAAGTCTTTCTACAAATTATATACCTATATCATTATTAAATTGTAACGGAAAAGTATTTTAAAGAATTATTTTGAATTATTATATATATAATTTAATGATCCTCTTTACAATCTTGATTCAGCGTATCACCCTAACCACAGTGCTATATACCAACTAATTTGTGAATCTCTTATGATATTTCTAATTGTTTACTAGACGGGTTGAAAAGTATGTGCACTGTCACAATATATTGCATCAGATTTTTTTGGTATTCTTTATAAATGTCATAAATCCTTTATGAAAGGTTCATGCGTCCTCGTAGTACATTTTCATTCCTTAATTATTTATAAGTTAGCCTGCACTATTACTAAGTGTTATATGTTGAGATACGTTCTACTGTCACTTTATTGAAAGACGAATATACACATTATTAATTCATTATTACGTATATTGTATTGATTCTTTTTGTTTTTAGTTCGGAACAATAGACAGTTTCTCACGTTAACTGAAAACTTGTTATTGGTTTAACGTAATATCACTAGGGACCAGTGGCACTGAACGTGAGACATCAAGCATGAAATGTATCTTGTATGAAGTTCGCAGGTAAAATATAAAATAAATTATTTTCTACCAGTAAAATGATTCAGTTTTATTGTAAATTTGTCTATACGCGCAAAAGAAGATGCAATCGTTAAGTTACTACTACTACAATTACTACTACTACTACCACTACCAATACTACCACAACAACAACTACTACTACTACTACTACAACTACTACTACTACTACAACAACTACTACTACTACTCAGAACCGAATTCAAAGAGGGACAATGGGGTAATTGTCCCCCCCAACCCCACCCCAGACTAAGGACTTACTTTATTTTAAAAATGTAATAATTATAAAATTAGTTATATCAGTTACTGTAGCTGCTACTACTACTACTACTACTACTACTACCACTACCACCACCACTACATTAAACGACCCTAAAAGTTATCTTTTTCCATATTGATTGGTCAAACTAAGTGGATGAACAAGACATGAAATAAATGTTACCCTGCTGCGATAATAATAACACATTCTTGAGAGATTTAATAAAGTAGCATTATAATAAATAGCTCACTGACGTTTATAAGCCGATCATTTTCAGAAATAAAGGGATTATGCCAACATTTATCTTTCTCATTGGTAGGTCACTTTTGGGGTGGGGGTGGGGGTGGTTGTTCATATATTATAGTGCACAATGCACATAATGCTTATTTATTTTATATATTTACTTTTTAATAAGATTTTATTCTTTTCAATTGGCGACCCTTGTAATATTTATTTCTGTGTCCCATGGACGAATGAGGTCCAAAGATATTGCACAATTTTTAATATATTAAATGTTCCAGTTAGTGACGGCCAAATTATAATAGAAAATAAAACTGGTGGCTAAAAGTAAGTCTGATTCTACTACCCCCCCTCCTCCCGATTCGTACTATATTGTTCATCATGTCACTGACAGCTATCATCGTAAAAAAAATAATTTCATTGATGTCCAGCAGGACCCTTTTCTTTACTGATATCTTTTCTACCCATCATAACTATTAACTTACTTTTGACCCCCATCTTTCAGTATTTCATTATACTGCTTGTGGACTCATCTTTCAAAATGTTTGGATCCACTCCTGAATTTAGATCTAATTTGTTTGCAGTTTTATTGTCCAAAATATATTCTAATATGGTCAGAAATGTCTTCCACCCTTAAATACAAGTTAATGGATTTTTGTTATTTGTTTTTGTTTAACGACATCACTAGAGCACATTGACTTATTAATCATCAGTTATTGAATGTCAAACATTTAAAAATGTTAACACGTACAGTGTGTCCCCATAACGCTAACTTTAATTTTTTTAATTACAGTGCTTTTAATGTATTTCACTGACATCTTTTTATATTTGCAGGTTATATTCTTGACACGAGGGAGTTTCTTTCCTGAAAGATTCATCATCCTAGCTTAACCATGACAGTCGAGCAGCGAACAAAACGTGTGATTAAAAATTGCATTATCTCTGAGTCTGTACGTTTGATTTGGTCACAAGGTACCATTTCACAATTACTTAGTATGAGCCAGCTTCTGGTGGGTTTTGAGCCACTGTGTTCAGCTTGAGAGTCCGATGTCATGCCACTGGACCACTAAGAATTACTTAAATAGTTGCAATGACGTACACTGACACAGAACATCCAGAAATATAAGCAATAACACTAATAACACGTGTAAAACAGCCTATCGCTCAATGTTCAGCTCAGTTTGAATAGTAAATGTGTATTTGCGGTAGCAAGTTCAAGATTACCATCAGAATAATAGTTGGTTAACATCCATTTGAGGTTTCTAGACATCAATAAAGTGTCTCGCCATATGTAACACGACCACGGTGTTTGTCCAGGCTACAGCGTACCATCTATTATCCACACCACATAACAATTATCGTGATCAAAATCGTATGTCTTCATAAGACAGCGTCCAAAACGTATTTCTGAACGGAGTACAGTCTATTCAGGTAATACTGAATACCTGTTAGATTGGAAGAGAAAATTAGCTGTGGGACATACAATGGTCGTGACAGCACGATAATTTTTCTTTAATCACAAGTTTGACTGATATAGTATGCTGGGTATTAATAATAGAGATACATATCTACTGGATAATTGAAACAAGTATTAATAATAGATATACATACCTACTTGATTATTAAAACATTCACTTACAACGCTTAGACAAGTGGCATGACAACCCATATGTGTAACGCATGTTATACAGAACTGCAACTTTCAACCAAGTATCCGCAAATGATGCAGGTGGGAAGTAGATCGCATTTTTGCTGGCTGCTGCTTTTGTTTTAAATTCTAAATAATATTACCGTGATGTTGTCATTGTCGTTTTTCGATCAAATATGAAGAACCCATCTAACACATTTAGAACACTCTTTTATCTTGAAAACACATATATTTTGAAATTAACATTCGTTGAAATACTTCAGATGAAGATATCAAAATTGAAAAGACGTTTTAGTGGAACGAAAAAAAGCTCCATCTATTGGGAAATATAAGTCATCACTTCTTTTATGTATTTCTCTATACCGTTACGTGTTGATAAAGGTATGAAACTAATGCTATTCTTCTTATTTTACATTGATTGGTTGTATTGTTGTTTGACGACCCCCGCCCCAACATAAAAATTAAACATCGGCTATTGGTTAAATTAAACATTTTAAAAGAAATCAGTGAACAGAGGTGATCTACAATAAGATAAACTATACACAATATATATATAATAAACAATATAATAAATATGACCATGGTAATAATAAAAAAATAATTACAATAATGGATGAAAATAAATTTATTATAAAAATGTGTCGCTTTAAAAAAAATTAACAGTGAGTTGGGGAAATCAAATTCATTGTAACAATTGATATCTATTATTAAATTATATACGATTATAAATAGAGCAGAAATTTAAATATTTTAAAGCGCAGGTTTTCCTCGTTTACGTTATTGGGGTGCTTTGTTTTCAAACGTTTCTGAATAACAACCATGGATAAATCTTTGAGGATTATATTTTCCATTTTGGAAACAATGTATTAATTTGGCAATCAAATTTTCACTTTTAGTAGTTAAACATCATCATTAAGTTGAACAGAATTAGATGCATGATTGTCAGTTCTAATTTTAATCTTTCATTAAAAAGATATATTGTAAAGTAAATAGAACAAAACAATAACAATAACTTGTTTTATGATACATGTGTAGACATCAAAACTAAAACTAACTGAAAAAATGTTGAGGCGGAAAGCGAATGTTCTTTAAATTCACAACAGCGTCATCATGACGGCATAAAGTTCCCAATTCGCTGAATTAGAAAACTGTGCTTAAGTAATATTTTCAGTAATGAAATTATTTCTGTGCAATGTAATTTTATTTGAAAAAAGAATACTAGGTTCCTGATTACAATTGGAGACGGGATTTCATTCAGATGATTCATCCTTGCATACAAATTCCAACTGAATGTAAACAGTCCCTCGAGGATCCAATGCACTATACCAACTTATTAAAAAAAATTGGAACAGGGAAAGACAGAAATACTTTACATCCTTGGACATAAATTCTGATAGGACATAAAGTGATATTCTGGATAGAATATATTTAAAGTGAGAAAGTAATAGGTCCTGATTAAATCTGGATAAGGACCTTCATTACTAGAATAAAACTTCTGGAATATTTGATACTATCCTAATAAAACAGTTTTTAGAACTATGACAAACCATTAACTAATCATCCACTTACCTTGAATGAAGGAAAGTCTCACTTGCAGCAGACGATAGTATTCCAAAGAAAACATGACTGTTTCTATAATCTACACAATATAACCGTTATGATGCTCATCCTCATGGTCGTACTCATACACGTGGCTTGCATTTCAGTCGAGTCTTTTTCTCCGACACTCGAATTAAAATATGACCAAACCTAGAAGGCAGGACAGTAATATGGCAGCTCATTAAGGAAAGCAATCAGACCACAATGACACGTTAGTCCAACTCGCATCAGTTCTGAATAGAACAATCAAAAACCAATACGCTTTTAGTCGACCTTTGTTCTTTTTATAATCAATGGACTGGGCGGTCTTTGTTTTGTGTTAAAAATTGAAGCGTCCTTTCGATAAGAAAGGTAACTCTATCGCCCATACAATTTGACATGTTTGCGGCAACAAAACATGCCGTTGCCAGAGCAAGGTACGACTTGACGACAGATCAGGAAAGAATCTATATTATCTTGTTGTGAAGCTGGGAATGTACGGCGGACGGGGCGTGCGTGTCGCTTGCATTCAATCGGCTTTTCTCTTGATTTGCGGCACATATATTATTGAGAAGCCTCGGAGATCCATTCACCAGTCCAGGCAGTCGATCAGTTCAGTGAGTCATTGCGTTCTCCTCTACCAGTCCTGGGACTCACTCGTGGCTCCCACTACCATTCCAGTGTACGTAATAAAGCAAGACCATTCGTTTGACTAGTCGATAAAACACTCAGCAGAGCCTTCGCTAAAATCATTGGCAGATTAACACTGCAATGGCCGTACTTTGGTTTTTCATTGGCAAAGTTGAAAAGTCGGTAATAAGGGCTAACTTAGTCTTTGTCGATCGACGCAAAATTGCGCGAATTAAATGAGGCTTAATTGTTATCCCATAAGTGGATTAGGATAAGGTGACTACAGTCAATGATTTGTAACTCCCTCCCCACATTCTCTCTTGGACACTTAGGCCCAGTTTCTCGTTGACGGTTCGAGCGGGATCTAGCTCAACGGTAGCGTGTCTACCTGTGAACCGGTCGGTCGTCGGAACGATCCTTCTCAGTGGACCCATTTACAGTTTGGGCTATTGTCCGTTCCAGCGAGTGGTCCAGAACTGGTTTATCAAAGGCCGTGGTATGTGCTGTTCTGTCTGTTGGACAGCGCATATAAAATATCCCTTGCTGCTTATCGGAAGGAGTAGCCTATGTGGCGGCAGCGGGTTTCCGCTAAAGACATGTCAGAATGACCATATGTATGACGTCCAATAGCCGATGATAAGATAAAAATCAATGTGCTCTAGTGGCGTCGTTAAATAAAATAATTTATTTTTTTCGTTGACAGTTCAGCCATGATCAACCCATTTTTTTTAACACGTATGGACACAGTTTAAACTAAAAATCGAGGTTGAACTGTCGACAAGAAATCGGCCCTTAAAAAGAACATGATTGGGATAAGTGAAGTGCGTTGGGGCATAACGCCAGTGTATCAAGTGGTTAACAAGAGCTACAGGAACCCCTACCTCTGCGTACCAATACACTGCTTTCAAAAATATAAAATAAATATTATATAAAATACTGCTATTACTACTACTACTACTACTACTACTACTACTACTACTACTACTACTACTACTACTACTACTGCTACTACTGCT
>JAULBS010086599.1:0-18133 GCA_032355785.1 Symmetromphalus regularis | reverse complement strand
CTTTATCGAGAGATTTTCATAAAGATATTGAAGAAAACAAAATGTCACGTCCGTCACAATTTTTTTTATTTGTGGCTCAAAAAATGCTTACAAAGTCTCTCTGGTATGGTATACATGGCTAAATTTTTCATATTCAAGACCCTTTGGATGTTTACTTTCATATGATATAAAGTTTCCATGAAAATTTAATGATTTTGATTTTCACAGTCATGGACCAAATACCATGAAATGCCCCTTATACAAAGGGTTGTTAGCGAGGTTAATATTTTTATTTTTACCTGGGCATCACAGATCGCCATCCAGCTGTAAGTTGTTATTACTCAGTGTTTCTCTAATCTACTTATACAAAGGGTTGTTAGCGAGGTTAACATTTTCTTCAGAGTCTTTATAATGGTCGTACAGTTCCACGCCAAACACAATTCTCCAGTCAGGTTTATAAGTCGGCTTGCTTAAAAACTTTGGCCATTCGGTGTATCTATACTAGTCAGTTCTAATCGTGTAGCTCATAATCTTCGTGATATTTTCTTGTGGATACTGAAAAAACGCAGCATCCTTCAATCTTCCATTACGATTCTTCATAAGACGAACGAATCTCATTCCTTCCATACATTGTCCTATATCTGCAAAATGGACAGGACATAAGGGCATGGAAGGCAATCCAGCTAAGTCTACAAGCGTAGGGAAAAGATCTTCGAATTCTGTGAGATGTTCTGTAACAATTCCACTATCCGTAATTCCAGGTTTTATAAAATGCCGTGGTATGTACAGTCCTGTCTGTGGGACAGTGCATATAAAAGACCCTTTGCTGCTTATCGGAAAGAGTAGGTTATGTGGCGGCAGACTGTTTCCTCTAAATAAATATGTCAGAATGACCATATGATTGACGTCCAATACCCGATGATAAGATAAAAATCAATCTGTTCTAGAGGCGTCGTTAAATAAAACGAACTTTACTTTTGTAAGGCGGTCCTATTTCAGACAGACTTGCAATGTACGTGGGTTAGTATGCCGTGGGTGAAGTACAAACTAGATATAGACGTCGTCGCGTTACTGACTTTTATTTTTATAAATCAATTTTTTTTACGATTAATGTCATTAGTAAACGTTTTAACAACACATGGAGACTAGGCGCTGATCCAGAATTTGGATAAGAAACATTTACATAATTACTGATTAATTAGATTTGATGGTGTCTCGGTAAACAAATATTCCTCTCATTTCATTTTTCTTTTAACCAACGTTTGAGGCAAGTGATTTAGCTGGTTGAGGTGGTGTGCTGTAAAATGTATTTAGAGCTATAACCAATCGCAGGTTTCCTTAAAAATAATACTGGTTCTAAGTCAACACTTTCTTTCAGTATAAAAGGAAGGTCGAACGGTTTCTGAAAAAAGCTGGATGAGTTTTATTTTTTTAAATTACCAAAATTTAAAAAAAAAAATTGAAAAGATACATGTATATCTAAACCTAGGATAAGTGTTCAGGGCCGTACCCTGATTAAAATCATAGGGGAGCACAACATGTTATAAACAAATTTGTTCTATACAAATTAAACCCTGAGATGTGTATGCTTTTTAATGTAAAAAAAAGTGAGATTTTCAGGTAGGCAACTGCCCCTGGAGGGTTCGGCATTGGTGTTAATGTTTAATTGTACTTGTGTTAAAAACTCAAGATAAATATAACCACTGTTGCATGATACGCAATTTCTCTATAAAGCACTGCAGTTGAAGTCACCATATGCCTTAAAGAAGAAAAATTGTAAAGATAATTCCACGTATCCATAAAGGCTTCCTGGCAGTTTACGCGAATCCCTTTTAGGAATTTTTAACTATGGAACCCTAAATCTATTGCTCTGTGACCTTCGCTGCTGTCGCCAAAACGAAATTTGATTATTAATAAAACAAAATATTTTATTAAAGTAAAAACTATTGCATTTGTCCAAACTTTATATTTGTGTTGTGATATCTTTCTATCCTTGTCACAGTTGTGTAATCGGAATATCTTAACTAACAGCTGTTCTTGTAAAAACGATATGATGAATCACATTGTGTTTATTGTACGGACTGAACTATGACAAAATAGGTTCAGTAATTATTAGATTATTACTAGATTTCGTTTTTTTGTTTTTCTGACGACTGGCATATAACTGTGAAATTGTGTCCAGGGCCTTATATAGGCCGGGGGGGGTGGGGGTAGGGGGTGGGGGGTAGGTCGTGGGTTGGCGCACTTCAGATTCGGGGAACCCTCAACAAAACAAAATGAACCTGGGGCCCCTATCTTTCTATTTTCTGATCCCCACAACCACATACACACACTTTGTTAATTATTTTTAATAACAGAAATAATTTTATAATTATTACATTTCTTTATAAAGGAAGTCTTTAGTCTGTGGGCCTCTTTGACAGTGGGTCTGGAGCAATTGCCCCCTTTACCCCCTTAAAAATCCAGCACTGACTGTGTCTTTAACTTGCGTCTCTAACCTCATTATTTACTTGGGACTAGTGCTTTTAAAACATAACACGTGTTCAGTTCAAGAATTGCCCGAGAGCATGAACCAGCCTAACTTTTGATAAACCTGCATGTAGCTCAATAAGGAAATGACATATAATATACTAATGTGCAATACATATATAATACACTAATGTGCAGTGATATATACTACACTAATGTGCAATGTCATACAATACACTAATGTGCAGTGTCATACAATACACTAATGTGCAATTGTATCTGTTAAAATCATTTTTATACCCGAAAATATATTACGCTCAAACCTGCCTTAAGCATCCAACTAAACATTAAACAAAAGTTAACTTCTTAAATTTACAATGTAGGGTTTTAAATAATTTAATATGTTTTAGTAATAAAACATGCTAATACAACAATTTATTTAAAATTCTCATTATTCGGACCGAACATTGCGTTAATATAATAACCATTTTGGGATTTGAAAATGTGTCAACTTTGTTTTAACGATTTGCACAATCGTCAAAAGTAGTCGTGATTACTACCAAACGATGTGGCACAATAGTCAAAGTAGTCGTGATTACTACAAAATGATGTGGCACAATAGTCAAAGTAGTCGTGATTACTACAAAACAAGGCACAATTGTCAAAAGTAGCTGTGATCACTTCAAAATGACATGGTACAATAAGTAGTCAATGTAGTCGTGATTACTACAAAACATGGCACAATAGTCAAAGTAGCTGTGATCACTGCAAAACGACATGGTACAATAGCCAAAGTATTTAAAAGCCATTTCACTGAGAATATAATAAAGAAATTAAAAAAGAATGACTAATTAGTTCCTGCTTTGCAATTCTAAAACGAAGTCGTTTTTTTATTCTACAACTATTGATTTCTTAAAACACTTAAATAAGTAACAGATCTCGGATAATTTATTAGTATAACAAATATATTTTTTATTACACAGCAAACATAGCCAAATTTGTTTCACATGTGAATTGGCGACATATGTTTCACATATGTTGAACATACGTTATGTCTGAAAACATATGTTTCACATACGTTTCTTGAACATACGTTTAACAGAACGCATGTTTAACGTACGTTTAACATATTTTATGAGTATTTATGGTGTTTTTCTCCCTAGTAATCAACAAGGTGTTCTTAGCAAATGTTCTTAACAATGATAAAACAGTTGTCTAAATTAATTAGAAAAGTGGCCTTTGTAGGATTTTAAGTGTACTTTATTCAGAAATGTATAATGGGTATTTAAAAGAATCTAATTAAATATACCTTCTTTAGCAACCAAAATGGTGTCAATAGCAATTGTGAAACATAAATATCTTTCCATGTTATTGTGTATGTCATTAAAATTTATATGAAAAACGCTTTAATCATATGTTTAACGTACAGGTTTTGTTTTTTTAACGTACGTTAAACATACGTTTTTTCTTTCTTTCTTTTCTTTTTTTTCGTTAAGAAATAATCCTGTAAATTGCATAAAATATTTCGGCAAAATGCCTATGCAAATGAGAGGATTCTACTGTATTAATATTTATTTATGGTCAACCATCTTGTCATGTGTATATATCAATTTGGTTATATATTCCTCCTACGCCGTTGAGCAATGGTCCGAGTGTAAATAAATTCTTGTGGTCTTGCTGATGATTAATAAATCAGTGTGCTCTATCGGTGTCGTTACACAAAACAAACCAAAATTAAAAATTAAAAAATAAAACCACCTGGATTTTAACACTGCTGTTTTAATTATAATAAAGCAACTATTGTGTCTCATTTTGGTTAATGACGCATCATGTCTTGAAATGGGCTCTGAATGATCATAATAAAACATGTTTAAAGATTTCAGTATCCTTGAATCTCTAACCTTAATTGAATAGTGTGTTGGGTCAAGAAGGGGGTTCTTAATTGAACAGTATTTAAGGAATTTGTCCTCGGTTACACCCGTTAGGCGATGACCTCGTATCTCATGAGTGTCACCGTGGTCCCTTGATCATAAGATTCTGAAAATTTTATGCAAGGCTATTGGATTTCCTAACACTCACAAAGTTATATTGCAGATTGACTATTTTATTCGAGGAAATTAATGATGATTAAAGATCTCCAACAGAACACCCACTTAGTTAAAAAGGACACAGATCGATATATAGACTGTGTATAAAGTGTTTTAGCTAAACGTTTTAAAACTTGCATGTTTTTGTTCTCTTCGAGCATGAGTAGGCTATTTTTAGGTTTTTTTAAATACGATTTCTTACAGGTGTGTTTCAGATAGCAAAGAAGTGAACTTTGGTGGTCCAGCGGTAGAACGTCGGACTCTCAAGCTGATGACAGTGGTTCAAAACATGTTGGAGGCTGGTTAACACTTGACAACATGTAAAAAAAATGTTTCACTTCCAGTAGGCGATGATTAATAAATCAATGTGCTCTAGTGGCGTCGTTAAATAAAACAAATCAGATAGCAAAGAAAATATTCCGCCCAGAAGAGAACAATTAGGCGTGACCAATATTTGGCTTAAACAGAATGTCACTGTATTGCTTTAAATATAATCCCGACCAGACATCTGATTTGCTTGACTAACATGGCTTTTATTTAAATCAGGTATACAATGGGTATGCCTTTAAAATGTCTAACACATTGTTAAATGGTTGAGCAGAAGGGATATTGCTTGACTTGAAATAAAAGGGAAAAGAATGGATTATTTGTTTAATGACACTCAACACATTCAGTGGCGGATTTAGGGGGCTCCAGGGGCCCGCCACCTCCCTCTTAAATATAAGATTTTAAAACATTATTATTTTTTAATTATTATTATTTTTATTTTTTTTTACCGTTAAACAATCTGAGGATTCTTTAACCCCCTAAATGGATTTTGTGGATCCGCCACTGACATAGTTTATTCAGCGGTGTTAAGAAACCCGCTACTGCTGCATACGCAACTAGTTCCGATTAGTAGCAAGGGGTATTTTTATATGCGCTTTCCCACAGACAGGAAAATACATACAACGGCCTTTGTTTTGTTACACCAGTTGTGGAGCACTGGCTGGAACGATGAAGTGAAAGGAGACAGCAAGCAAAACATTCTGGCCTCGCATACTAAATTTCAGAACTAAACTCTGTATGAATGTTAATAACCTCAAGCACACCTACACATATTTGGAATCAATCAATGTCACGGTAACAAATTATACGCAGAAGAAGAACAAAGAAAATGTTATCTGATTTTGTTTATTAGCATTCTCATTTGCTATAGTAGAGCACGTTAAACGTTTAAGAGCTGGGATAATGATATTGATTAGATCTCAGATTTCATCCATTCTATGATGATTTCTAGTCACTGTTTTAAATTATCATTTTCTCCAAATACCGTTGAATTATTCACCAATAAAAATATGAATTGGACGTATATGACCTAGTTTAGTTTCATTTGTCCTCAAACATGCCTGATTATTGGTGAGTGGGACGTTGTTAGTTGCAAAGAGATCAGCTGAAGAGATAGTTCATGATTATGGAAACGATTTCTTCAACAAATATACTGGGCTTTTCCTAGTGGTCCACGATTGACAAATTTCACAAAGGCATTGAGGCATTTGCATTGGCGCCTTATCCATAGCCGCAATGCCCTCTCAATATTGCCGTGCCCTTTTTCCGCTTGCCCCATAGGAAACACATTTTCTGTTGTGCCCCTAATATGTCCTCAGAACTGCCTTGGTGCCCTCTTGATTCCTAGGAATTCAAGACAATAACCGCCGCCCCCCAACACCAAAGATCGTCCCCTGGATTGGTATGTGAAACGTTGTTGCATATTATGATGTCATTTCTTTCAGTAAATCTACATAAAAGACCATGAAAGGCTAAACAAAAACGAGTAGCTTATGTGGCGGGAGCGGTTTTTGTTTGCTGTTTTCAGGTTGGTGTGTTGTTTTTTAGTTGGTTGTTGTATTTCTTTGGAGTTTTTTGTTGTTGTTGTAGACAATATGTTCCAAATACAAGTACCATTCATTTGACAACTTCTGCTGATTAAACATTATTCATTAATCAATAACTCCACTCCTACGCCTATAGCATGATAAGATAAGATATTTCAGTCCTATGGCATGATAAGGTTAGAAATTCCACTCCTATTGCATGATAAGGGGGTTCAGGGGGTCCACCAACACCCCTTTTCTAGAATTGTTTTTAAAATATATTTTCCAAGTGGAAGGACGTGAAAATTAACCATTTCCCTAGACCTACTCACCAATCACATTTAGACCCCCCTTTAAAAAATCCTGCATCCGATCCTGATAAGGTTAGGAATTGCACTACTATGGCATGATAAGATTAAAAATTCCATTCTTATAGCATAGGTTCAGAAAGCGGTCAAATTTGAGATCATTACTTGTGACAGGAAAAAGGTTGAAAACCGTATAAAATTTACGCTAGGTAAGATTGAAAAGCGGTCACATTTTATGTCACTTTGATCTTGAGATATCTGAGAGTATGCAGAACATGACTATAAGAATCGGTCAGGTCGTCATGGCAACCCGTTCAATACTCTTCAGTTCGTTTTCTTTACGACCAGCCAGTGTTTTGCTTAGTATTCTATAGACAAATGTCTGAAACCACTCTAGAATTGCTAATACGCGTAGTTTTACTTGTCTATTTTAACTTTTGCTCTGCGGATACTGGCTTGGGCGCCGCATCGCGTGTCTCATTAAAACTGTTCATTATGTATTGCATCAGACATTATTTTAATTGGTGGTGGGTCATAATATTTTGAAATGGCTTCTGAATGTTTACCACTGAATATTACTGACGAAACAACTTCTGCACCAGTTGAGTTATGGTGTCGTTTAAAACAGGCATGCGATGAGCATGGTGTAATGTATATCAGAAATTGTTAAATGTACTCTTAAGTGTTGAAGCAAAAATGAATATTTATCGAAATAAAAGGACAATGGAAAGTTGAATTGATCTCTTTTATTAGTTTTGTGTTAAATGGGACTAGCTGCACAAGATGGCAGTCCTCCCTATAATAAAATATTTTTGTTGAAATGTTTTGAACCAGTGTCATCAGCTTGAGTGTATGACGTTCTATCGTTGAACCACCGACCCTCAGTTACATGCATAGACTAAATTACCAGCAATTTGTAAATCCAAGTAATCATTGCTACAATAACATATGGTATATTTTATATACATGTATATATGTACATGTGTACATGTATGCGATTTGTGTGTGTGTTTGTGTGTGTGTGTGTGTGTGTGTGTGTGTGTGTGTGTGTGTGTGTGTGTGTGTGTGTGTGTGTGTGTGTGTGTGTGTGAAATATCGTTAAAACGATGTTTTGCTGGTTGCTTGTGTTTTCAGAAATAGTCTTTAAATTCATTCATTCTTCTTTTTTTTCATTTCTTTTTAAGTGTGGTTGTATTAGTGTGGTTGATTCTAAAATATGTAAAATTATTAAACAACCAATGTGATTATATACTACTCAGCTATTGATATTATCAGGAACCCAACATTAGTATTAAGTTTATTTCAATTAACCAGTATAAGGTGGATCAGAAAAGGTCTGTTACCCCATATTAAGTTTTGGGTGTAAAATTAAGTACATGTAATTTATACAAATTCAATTTGAAAAATGTGTTGCCTGTGTATTCTTAACCAAAACGGAAAAAAAAATGCGTTTATGTGCATAATGAATGTCATATGTAAATGTAATGAGAGAAAATCATGAAAATTACGCCCCATCAACCTGAGCATGCTAAACGGCCAGCAGATTTCATGTTTCGAATACGCCATGTTTGTATAATTTCAGTAGTATAAGATTATGTTCCCTTTACAAGTCTGGGTCACAATATGTGAATAGCATTTAGATTTGAAAATACACAGATTTTGTTTAGTTTGCTTAAAATTGCACTGCTTAAAATAGGTCTGGTCCGTCTCTAGAGGGATATTTTAAAATATGTCTGGTCTATCTTCGAATGAAAAAAAAAAACCCAATATTTTTGGATCAATTGATGTCTATAGAGGGCATGATGCATATAAAACATACATTCAATACCCACTATCCATTCAGTGTTTTTCTCAGGTCTCACGTGGACTCACGCTATCTCCACATACATCCCTACCTGTACCATAAATAATTATATTGAAATAATATCCTCAAACTTAATTCCTGCCTGGAATACTGTCAATAGTAGCATGACCAGTATAATTTCACATAATGATCCACCGGGCAACATAGCTAGCCCTCTGTGAAGGGTCTGCATATTTTAATCGAAAAGTGAACAAAACTAGTGATGACGCTACAACCACTTTTGAAAATATAAAGTTTCTGCAATAAAGTTATAACACTTTATTATACACAAGGACTTTGGGAGTGGGGTGTGGGGGGGGGGGGAATGATTGACGAATCGGGTACAGACGCTATATCAGATTTTGGTTACAAAGGCAAACATTAATATGTGGGGGAAAAGGCTCACACGGTCCTTGTTATACGTTTTTAAGAGGAATGCCATTTTTAGATAAAAATTCATTTTAAAAAATATATACATTAAAGAAATATCGACATAATTAGATATAATGACTGTCCCACGTCTTTCAGAGTTCATGTAGACTTCCAAGAATCAAATTTTAAAACTTTTCTATGACATTTCAAAACATTTAATGACCTTTTTACACACAAATGATTATGTAAAAATATACATGATCCACGAGCTAAAATTGAAATGTGGAAAAACTGAATGTTCTATCTACATAAAAAGAAAGGGTTTATAATCTTTAGGGAGGAAAAAATCAAAGACTTTCAGTTATGACATACATGATTTTCAGGGACATAATGCATCACAAGATGTGATCGCTTGCACTCTTGATAAGCATCATCAAAAAATCTTGGTTTAAGCAGAAATTTCAAAACTTTTCCAAGACTTATCAGTTTTAACCAAAAACTTTTCCAGGTTTTTAATGGCCGCGGGAACCCTGTTCAGAAGCAATAACGACTACTTTTAATGCTGTCATTACCAAATTCTAAAATGGATATTAGTGTTTTTGGTCCAAATCGATAGTGGCAGTCCTCATAAAAATAACCACATATCTTGATTGCAGATGGAAAAAACTTTTAAGGTTTTAATAGTGTTGTATTTATATGTTATATTACTAATTAAAAATATATATATTATTGGAAACATATATTTTACTTTTTAAATTTGTACCCTGCATTAATTTTATGATTTACGGTATGTCTAAATAAACAAAATTAAACCTTATGTTTGATCATATTACTTTAATCAATATTTTATTAAAATAAATTCACAATATACAGAAATGAATTGTAGATATCTTAGAAAATATACATATATTTTTTATGTACAAGTATAAACATTTAATTACAACAAAAACTAAATAAAAGTGACTAGACATTTCAAATTTTATTTTAACAGGGGTTGAAATTAGTTTTTGAGGGTCACAACAATTATTGTTTTGGGAGGATTTAGCCTAAGCATTTTTTTATTATATTATTTTTTTCAGGTTACAGATCTGCTGTCATGTATTCGGGCTGTAATAAAATCAATATAAAATTCTGTTTTGACCCATTTTTATTTCAATTTTCCTACTGATCATGTTAGAACCAATGCTATTTGTAGGAGAGAATAAAAAATGAAAACTTTTTCTTAAGAATTTGCATAATTTGTCAAAAAACTATTTTATAGAAAAAATGTTGGGGTCAAAATCAACTAAACACATTGCATGCAGCTAATGACTAAAATATTTTTTTCTGCAAGTCAAAACAAATCATGACATTTTATTGTTATTTTGTCTAACTAGTAAATTTTAATTGCCAAAAGAAATAAAATCTAATCTATTTCTGAAATTCTATAAAAAAATATTTTAAATAGAAATAATCCACTAACTATATTCTCACAACAGAGCCCAGGTGTATACCAGGATTAAAGTCTCCTATAATTTGATTTTCAGCTCCGGTTTCTGTTCTTAATGATACAACTGCATAGGCTCCCAGTCATTCTTAAATCCCAGGGGTCTGTTAACACATTCACTGCTGAACACAATATAGTGGGTTTCTTCCCTTTGTCCCTACAAGTATACTGATTTATGTGAAGAAAAATGTATAAAAATTTTAAACATTTAACTTCATTACATTGATTTGTTATTCCCCATTGCTAGCAAACTTATTGATGAGTATAACCACTGCTGGCATCTTTAATTTACTATGATGTAACACTGGCTTTACAACGAGTATACTCACAGTGGCAAACACTGATAACACTTATATCTACATGTATATTCGTAGTTGGCAGTCAATGTGTTAAAGGTTATTTTCTCACATATTATAGGATAAAACAAGAAAAATTATGTTGACAACACATTTTGAAAATATTGCAAATAATACAGACAATGAAATCATATACATGTACCAATAACATTTTACAGCAATACAAGTAATAATATGTAAAAGATATGTAAAACTATGTCTGCCATCACAGCATATATAAACATATATGATCTTTAACATCTTTTATCTGTCATTTTACACACATATATCTATACTGGCAATGGCAATAAATGTACAATCCTATGTCCAACTTTTTTGTAAAGGAAAGTAACTGTTTTGTCTAATTTACCATAGGTAGAATTGTTTGGGGTTTTTTTTCTTCAAAAACCAAATGCACCAGTATGTTTTATAGAATGACAGAAAGGAATGTTTAATGACACCCCAATACACTGTTTTGTTTAATCTGTGATTGTTCAGTGTTAAACATACAGCAGCAAGAAAGAAATAAGGCACAACTTACACAAGCTTTTAATGAGAAACTGATCACTCGGTCCAATGAGTTGTATCAATCCACTGAATGAGCTCAGCTATGGTAGACTTACAACCTGATACATCCACTTCCCTCAATAGACAAATTGTGATTGTATCACAGGGGTAGAAATTAACCAATTATTTTCACTTGCCTGGGGGACTAGTAGCCTTAAAACAGTTGTACCCACAAAAAATCGCTAGTCCCCTCCATCTTAATTTTTAGATTGGGTTGACCCATAATGCAAATTACAGATGTAACGTGTAGTTCATGTTGAGAAGACAAATCGTACTGGTGATACTAAATTTTTATTTTTTTATTTTAAGGAACTCACTTAAAAAATGGTGTATAATATTGGTTTGATTATATAACAATAATAAATGAATCTGGAATCAATTGCTAACTGTCTGCCCATATCGAGACTATAAAAAACCCAGCCTAAAGTGAAAAAGACGATAAACTTCTGCTAGATGATAAAGTGGGTACAGAAAGACTACAGTATTGGCATATCAAGATGATGAAGTCTTGTATACGAGTTTGACAATGAGAGAGAGATGAGAATGTGAGTACAGGAAGACTATAGTAATGATGTATCAAGATGATGTTCTGTACACTTGGCAGAGGGCCACATTGGCTACTCTTTTCGATAAGCAGCAAGGGGTCTTTTATATGCACCGACCCATAGACAAGACAGAACATACTATGGCCTTTGATAAACCAGTTGTGGACCACTGGTTGAAATGGAAAATAGCCCAAACTGCATATTGGTCCACTGAGAAGGATCGATCTGTCGACCGATCGGTTCACAGGCAGAAACGCTACCGTTTGAGCTACGCCCTGCTCCGTGACAATGGGAGAGAGAGATGAGAACGTTAGTACAGGAAGACTATAGTAATGATGTATCAAGATGATGTTCTGTACACTTGGCAGAGGGCCGATACGAGTTTGACAATGAGAGAGATGAGAACGTTAGTACAGGAAGACTATAGTAATGATGTATCAAGATGATGTTCTGTACACTTGTCAGAGGGCCGATACGAGTTTGACAATGGGAGATATGAGGACGGTGAGTACTGGAAGACTGTAGTATTGGTGTATCAAGATGATGTTCTGTACACTTGGCAGAGGGCCGATACGAGTTTGACAATGGGAGAGATGAGGACGGTAAGTACTGGAAGGCTGTAGTATTGGTGTATCAAGATGATGTTTTGTACACTTGGCAGAGGGCCGATACGAGTTTGACAATGGGAGAGATGAGGACAATGAGTACTGGAAGACTGTAGTATTTGTGTATCAAGATGATTTTCGGTACACTTGGCAGAGGGCCGATACGAGTTTTACAATGGGAGAGATGAGGACGGTGAGTACTGGAAGACTGTAGTATTGTAAGTAGTAGGCCACACTTCTGACTGGCAGGATTCCTAGAATCGTCAATGTGCCGGAAGTAGTGGGCGGCAAACAGCGAGTTCTCCAGTACATTAAGATCATGTTAAACTGCTGAAGATCATACTCAGAATCCACTAGATCAGCCTGTTCAGAAATAAACAATTCAGTTCATTTAACAAGAGGTATTTAAATTTATAACTTTTCTTTTATGTTTTCAAAAGTAACAAAAAGTAATAACTGGAAAACAAACTGGCATTATTAGTAATAGTACATGTACCTCCAGAAATAAAGTCAGTGAGGAGTGCTAAATGTCTAGGCAGGATGGTTACTTGGTACGGTCATACAGGTCTGTCATTTTATAGCAGACTGTTTGTTCAGAATGTATAGGTTTATCTGTAACACAGAGTATGTCAATATAGACTAGAGTGGGGCCCTCTACAGTGGCATATCTAGGCCCTAGGCCCCCCTAAAATTTTTAATTTAAAACAAATTATTATTTTTATTTTTTTTAACCTCAAAGAATCCAATGATTCTTTAGGGCCCCCTCCCCTAAATGGAATTTCTGGAACCACCACGTTTCTATAATTATGTCCAAACAGAATCTATCTGGTAATCTAATTATTGGTATAGTCATTTTAGAAGTATATTAATTTTAAAAAAAGTCCATTCAGTTTGAATAATATTAAGATTTATTATTTATTTAGGGTCCAGTTTGAAGAAGTTTACCATTATATTCAAAGAAAACATACCAAAATTTCAAAAAGATGATGGACGTTAGCCTCAACTGCATTTTCCAGTTTGTGAGCTAAAACAAAAAAGTAGGTCATCAGAAGAGTCCATGTTCCAATCACAGTCAACAAGCAAACCCTGCAAAAACATCAATACAGAACATTTTATAACAAATAAACGTTACGTGCAAGTAAAACTCTCATCTAAAACTAGATTGAATATTTCTTTATCTGTAGCTTTTATTTATTGTTTTATATCTTTCTTTTTTTTTGGACATTTTATATTTTTTTTTTTACATAAACCCACCTAAAATAGCTAATAGTATACACCATAAAAAAAGAAATATATTCTACATTTCCCATGTGCAAGAAAAATTCTTCAAAATATTTAGATCCAAAATAACCCACTTAACCTTCTTCTGGCTTACTGGGACCTCCAAGGCCAGCAAGTATTGTTTATTTTGTTTTGTTTTTAAAAAAATTTATTATTATTACCCTAGAAACATTTTCAAATTGGTAATGTCATGGATAGGGCCTTGAATCATTACCTTACAATGGATGTTAAATATTGTACATAAAAAGAGATATTAAACAAATATATAAAATAAGCATAGATGTAGTTAACAATGAATTGCCTTAGGTACAGAAAGATAAAAAGTTTATTTATAAACCATTTGTTTATAAACCAGGGTTCATGAAGACTTCCAAAAATCAAATTTCAAAACATTTTCCTGACTTTTCCAAACATTTAATGATCTTTTTGCAAAAAAAATCTGTAAAAATGTATCACACTACCATGAGCTAAAATTGAAATCTTTAAAAACTTAATGTTTAAAAACTTAATGTTCTACCTACATAAAAAGTCAGGTTTTATACTCTTAAGGGAGAAAAAAATCATAGACTTTCAATGGTGAAAAACATAGTTTTCAGGGACACAATGCATCACAAGAAGTGATCAATCACCATCTAAAAAGAATGAAAAACTAAATCTCAGCTAATGCAGAAATTTCAAAACTTTTCCATGACTTTTCAGTTGTAACCAAAATTTTAAAAATTTTCAAATCCTTTGAAAAGTATTTGCAAATTTCAAAACTTTTCCAATCCTTTGAAAAGTATTTTGCAAATTTCAAACCTTTTCCAAGTTTTTAATGATCATGGGAACCCTATAAACATTTTAAGAATAGCGCTTATGTCACACTCAGTCTATTTCTAATAAATGTGTATTTGTAAAAACAGAAATTAGTTCTCAAGAGAATACTAATGAGCTGTGATGAATGACACATTATCAGTTCCAAGTGAATTAATGCTGTAAAACCAAGACACATTCTTCAGCTTTCACCAATGTAACACTAACACATCATATTGGTGTTGAGGTAACATTATAACAATGCTGACCTAGGTCTGAGTCCGACAGAATTGGGTGTAAATTTGAAAAGATGGATAACTCAAAACTCAGTGATATTTGCTATGTCCAACTCCTTGATATAACAGGGCTGTACCCTAATCAAAATCCTAGAGGGGGCACTATTTTTTTATAAACAAATTTGTTACTAGTCTGAGAATATGTATATTATTTTCTGGAGTAAAAAAAATGAGATTCTTGCGGAGAGGGGAGGACTGCCCCAGTGCCTCTCCCCCTCACCCCGAAGATGCTGCCCTGTATAACCTAGCCAACAAAAGATTGAATGCAGAAGAAGAAATAAACATACAACACTGCCTACCAAATTTTAATTCTGCGAGGAGAGAGTCTGCTTTTGGAGAACATGTTGTCCACCAAGTAGTAGATGAGGACACACAAACCCAGGAGGTAGCACACCAGAAAGCCCTGATACAGACATGATGAGCGAGAAACGTCAAATGTATGCTGGATTTCATCCTGTAGATACAAAACTGAGGTCAAGGTCAAAAGATTTTAATATGCAAAGATACACTGAAAGTTGGGGTTTGCCCTTCGTGGGCTTCAAATGGGTTACTTCCAAAAGCCCAGTGGAAGGGTCAAGGGATGAACAAAATAACTGAAGACTGTTTTCACAAAATTTGCTGTCTGAAGTCTGAATAATAGGGGGAGGGGCGGAGGGGGGAAGAAATGTCATTGTTACTCACAGGAACGTTTTAAAACAACATTTATATACAGGTTAAAACAAAAATGTGAGGAGCAGAAACCAACCAATTTGGCAATGTCCTAGAACCTTATTTTAAGCCTAATATTAATTTCATTATTTTCTGAAACAACTTTTTTTATCTGCATACATCCATGGATAAATTTCACATTACATTTGACAATTTGAATTACATTATAATTATTTAGTATTTGTTTCCTTTTTATCATGATTCCAAGAATCTAATTCGGGACATGATGGCTCTGCCAGCTTCAACTTCTAAATTATTTATGAAACTGTATATCTTGAAATTCATGCGAGTCCATGTTATTCACATTAATAATTTGATGGATTTATTTTTAACTACAGTGCATGTATGACGGTTCCTACAAAAAAACAAAAACAAATAAAATACCAGTACATGATAATCACTCACCATATTTTGTTTTTAAATTAAAAACAATGCAAGACCCAGCTCACAACAAGGGAACGTAATAAAAGTTAGATATTTACTCAACCACTAGATGGAAAAGCTGCCACCCAGGTGTTATTCTAGCCTTGTATGTTATGTGTTTACTTCCGTCATCAGGAAATTAACCAATGGAAGTTTCTAACACATTTGAGTGTTCTCAGTTAAGTGAGTTGAAGACAACAACGACAATACTTGTAGTCTCAGTTTTAGGGAATCGCATTACTGGCTTATTGCTGCAAAAACATGTTTTGTTCACAAACTACTATACCAAAAGGAGGTTACTTGTATAATTTCATGTCACATTTTAATTTAATCACCGTTACTCACATTAATTTAGGGATGCATTAATTTCATGTTTTACACTAATTTAATGAAGCAGAACAGTTTTATTCTTAAGCCTTATAAAACAAATACCTGTACTTGTTTTCTATTACAAGCCAAAAAAAAAAGGTGGGAAGGTAGAAAGGAATATTTTATTTATGAAAATGATTTATATAAGATGCTGCCAAGTGTAAAGGAATTAAAAAATATTATATTTAATCTAGGTTATTATTAATTTGATTAGAATAATAAATACATCGTTGGAAAGGATTTTAAACAAAGATAATTCCTGCGTTGAAAGATTTATAAATTTTTGTTTTGTTTTTGCGTGATTAGCAAATTACTTCGAGTGGTTCTCTGTGACGTGACAGCGTGCATTGTTTTAGCGGCTTGATGAATAAGCAGTGGGGGTACATTGGCCATGCTAATTAAATAATATTGCGTCTCGTCATTTGTTGTGTTTACCTTTACAGCAGTTGCTTTTAATGAATGATGGACCTTTCATTTCAGGCAATGTGTCGAGAAATTACCTTGAAAAGTCAGGCAATGTGTAGATTGCCTGAAATATTTAGGCAATCTGTAGATTGCCCGAGTGAATGTTCAGGCATTCTACATATTGCATGATTTTACACATTGCATTACCTGTAATATATATATATATATATACACATATTGCCCCTCTCTCTCTCTCTCTCTCACACACACACACACACACACACACACACACACACACACATATATATTATTTGTTTCTTTTCTATTATTAAGAGTTCGTCTACATTAAATTTCGATCCATCCCGCTAAGCCTGCTTACACCGACCAGTGGTTCACAACTGGTTTATCAGAAACCGTGGTATATGTTATCCTGTCTGTGGGATAGTACATATAAAAGATCCCTTGCTGCTTATCGATAAGAGTAGCAACGTTAGTGTGGCGGCAGCGGGATTCCTATCTCCTACTAACACTAACCTTTGTCCTAGACAGAAAAGCACACGCAGCTGAGTCGTGTGCCCAGGACAGTGTGCTTGAATCTTAATTGGATATAAGCACGAAAATAAATACAACCAACCAATCAAAGACAAAAATTAGAAATTAAAATACACTTCAAGTCACTTCGGCACTATGATCTTGGACTTATGTGTTAAAAATAAAGCGTATTCGTACCTTGCATTTTCTGCATTTTCCTTTTGACGGATGACCCAATGTTTTCCATTCTTCTTTTTCAATTAGAACTTCTTATTATAAATTTCTCATTTAGTAATTATCTCCACAGCAGACGATCTTGCTAGCAAATTCACAGAAAAGGTATTTTTTGTTTTGTTTAGGGTTGTGACGTTGTTACACCTGTTCTTTACTATCAATTTATACAGTCGTAAACCAGTCTAGAACCGGTGCATTTCTATGGTATAGTACTGGGCAAAAAGTTTTGTCTTGTACTTATTTTTAAAATAAAAGCTGCAAGTCGACTCATTGAAACATTACAAAAATATTTTACATATCCCTACAGTAGGCCCCATTTTGGACTAGGCCACACGTATTTCCGATAGTGTTTCTCTTATATTTCCGGCTGATAAAATGGCAAAAGTTTCAATGTTAAATTCGTATTGGAAGTTTTTAGATTGAAGATTATGAATATATATATTATATGAACTATTAAGAAAGTATATTTGAATGAAAAAAGATTAGACCACCTACAAACAACGGATATTTTAATTTTTTAACGAAGTCAAAAAGAGAGTGCCGATATCATACTTGTCAAGTCCACCTTAGTGTGAGCACTGTCAGTCTAGATTGACGGTGCGTCATATTTTGGTGGAGTGTCCTCACCTTGCTCAGGATAGGACA
>JAULBS010086588.1:0-18135 GCA_032355785.1 Symmetromphalus regularis | reverse complement strand
CTGAGATTAAAAATCCCATGCCTTGACTGAGATTTGATCTCAGTACCTACCAGCCTCGAGTCCGATAGCTTAACCACAGCGCCACAAAATTAAAAACCAGGTAGTGTCACTATCAGACTCACTGCTGGTATGTACTGTGATTAAATCTTACTACTGGTTCCAACCTAGAGTGAGTGCTCACAATGCTGAGTAGGTAGTTTCCACAATTGGTTTATTAAAGGCTGTGGGTTGTGCTATTCTTTCTGAAGGATAGTGCATATAAAAGGTTCTTTGCTGGTTATCAATAAGAATAACCATACAAATGCAGGTTGAGAAAGCATAGCTTTTGATCTGAACAGAAAGGATAGCTAATTTTAACTGGCATGTAAGTGGAATAACCAATAATGATATGCTAACCTATGTTAATTTTGTACCATTAAATATTTGTTCTTACACAAAACTTTGTTCAGTGATTTATGATATTATTTAAATTTGGTGTTAAAGGCTGCAGTGTAGATCTCAGTGCATTTTAAAACTTATTTTCAGGTCGCTATGCAGTAGTTGTTGCAGGTGATATTGCTGTTTATGCCACAGGGAATGCCAGATGTACTGGAGGTGCTGGTGCTGTTGCTATGCTTGTTGGACCAAATGCTAGTCTCATCATCGATAGAGGTAACTTATACTGTTTATTCCACCCATCCATAACACTTAAAAAAGATCTTCTAGATCTACTTCTGCATGTAACTTGGCTTAGAATACTAGATGATTGTGATAATTTTATTTTTTAATATTGTTTTAGTAATATTTTGATATTGTGATGTTTGTAGGTATAAAAGGGACTCATATGGAACATGTGTACGATTTCTACAAGCCCGACATGGCTTCTGAATATCCAACAGTTGATGGCAAGCTGTCTATTAAGTGCTACCTACATTCTTTGGACAAATGCTTTAAGCTGTACAGTGCAAGAGCCAAGAATGCTGGTATAATAGGTAGGTAACTACATTCTTCAAAATGTGAAGAAACCAAATCAATTGATTGCCTGCTGATCACTTGAATACATTTTTGGAAGAATAATTTTTTCTCAGGCTGTACTCTCCTGTTAATCTCTTGAGCCACACTAGTTCCATGCTTATAAAACTTTCAGTGCTTGGAGTTGATGCTCATAATCTAGAATTTAATGTCATGCTGTATTTATGGTATTGTCACGATTTTAATGATTTGAACCTTATGTAGACTCTTGAAAGGTTTTTAAGCATGAGTTATGGTTTTAAAAATCCATTGGTGATTGCATTACATGTTTAGAATATTTTTTTTCTTGTCCATCAATTTCAATTATTTGCACATGTATAGTTATATCTCTTTTTGTTATTTGCAGCTGGCCCAAGCACATTAGATTCAATTGATGCATTCCTGTTTCATTCTCCATATTGTAAGCTGGTACAGAAATCTCTTGCTAGACTTATGCTCAATGATTTTTTGGATGACCCAAATCCTGACTTCAAAGACAAGTATCCCTGTTTAGAAGAATTTAGGTATGTCTTTTCCTCTGGTATAATTTATTTTATCCTATAACTTCCCATCATATCCATGTCATAAACCCATTTGATAATTTTGTTTATCAACTCGTGTAATAATGTTAAGCAAATTTGTAAGGTCAGTGGGAAATTAGACCGGAACTGTTTTCAATTACTTTCCTTTAGCCACCGACACTGAACTGTCAAACTCCGATACACAGACAACATCAAATGTTTCTGCGCTTTAAATACTTAAATGTTTTATATTTTGGGGATAACTCACTGTGATATTTTGGGACGAGACGAAGTTCAATATATGACGTCATCATTAATATTTGCCGCAAAAATATTGACGTCACACATTTAAATCCAGCCATTACGTTTAGTCGTACAGATTCTAATGTCGTTGGATTGTCAAAAAATGGAATTGTATGCTATCTGGGCTTTTATTTAGGCAGATAAAACTACTTTGGAAATGTTGTGTGTATAATTAGTTGTGTCCGTGTGCCTCACCTTCATATATTTCGAGTGTTTTTACTGTAATCCAGCTGACCGACATTGTGAATTTTAGCATAAAACGTGAAACAAAACAACTCACTTCATTTTTGTGGGTAAGTTAAAATTTTATATTGTTATCACTTAACTGTACTTTGGAAAATATGCAACCTTTTTTTACAGTATTAAAACGGAAAATAATAACAAACAGATAGTCTTGGGTAAGCCTGTAAATGTCAACGTTATTTTCTTCATTTATGTTGTTTGTTTCTCTGAAAGCCAAATTTCGAAAGATGAAATCGACAAAATAACGCTTTCAGTTACACTAAAAACTAAAATTAGTTGCATTGGACTGAAATAAGTCCAGTAATGATGAAAAATATAGTTCTTGTTCGTTCAGTCCATTTTAAAATGGACAAAATAGTTATTGACCATGGGAATCGTTTTTACTGATCCTTTTATTTCATTTTGTACTCTTTTTTTTATTTTAAATGTTCAAATACATTTAAAAGCTAAAACAAAAAATTGCATATTGAATTTTAGTTGATTTTGTCTTCAAGTTATTAGTTAAGATAAAAATTACTTTCTTAATTATAAAACTTGACGGATTACACGAGAATGAGACATTCACGAAAAAAAACATGTACGAGGTTAAGTGGCAGCAGTGGTACACTTATTAGGGGAAAAAGGCCACATTGCCATTGACAGCGTACGTATACCGTGCGTTAGACGACGAAATCAATCCAATAAAAAATAAGGTTATATGCAAGTTGTATTACAATTCTGAATAATAATCAGCTACAAACTTTAAATGGATGAATTTATACAGACTAATTATTAGAATTACTTGAGAATAATGTACATCGTACATTGGCATAATGTACATCGTATGAGAGTGGTGAGACGTCCAATCAGCTCATCAACAGCATACACTGACTCTTATCAATCTGCAGTTTATGCATAATTCATGTTTTCATTTTTCTAAATATTGATATAAAAAGCTATTTTATGAGAGTTACAGGATAAATAGAATTTGCTACTCGTGTTTGTTAATATGTAAAATATCAACCTCGTGTCGTTAATCGGTATTTGTCTCGGCAGATATTGGTTGATATTTTACATAATAACAAACACTCGTTAAGAATCCTCTATATTCAAAATAAAATAATTTCATGAACATTTGAATTTATTTTACATTAAATAAATTGCTATGTTTCTTTCGGAAAATTTTAAATTTTCACCCTTCTAACCATGGTGTTTGGTATCCTGGTTAGGACCATATTAACATGTACATAGAATGCTGTGTTACATTTGAGATTTGATATCACTTTAACATTTAAAGCATTTCTTGTGAGTTAGGTACATTGTATGAATGTATTTAAAACTCATATGTAGTGCTTGCAATAATGGTTGTTGAAGGTAAAGTAAATAAGTGAATATGGCTACCTCATTAAAGATAACGTAGTAACTGATGGTGATAATTTTGGAAAAATGCCACCATTATGGTCACAAGACAGATCTGCAATGGCCCATTATCCAAAAATGTTAGTTATGACATCTGTGTACAAAATTTCATGTTTTTATCATGAAATGCATAATTCAGTCACATAAGTGATGTAAACATTTTGTACAAATGAAGATGAACATGCTTTGTACATTAAAGTGACAATGTCAAATATTAAACCTAACATAATTTCCATGTTAGTTTTTAAATAATACTTAATAATTTTAAATTTACTATACATGATAAACTGGCTTCATCCCTTCAGGCCAATTTATTATGTAAAGTACCTAACATTTAAAAAATAATCAATTGACTGAGAGAAAC
Source organism: Symmetromphalus regularis (assembly GCA_032355785.1). Classification (NCBI taxonomy): domain Eukaryota; kingdom Metazoa; phylum Mollusca; class Gastropoda; order Neomphalida; family Neomphalidae; genus Symmetromphalus; species Symmetromphalus regularis. The sequence continues at coordinate 14,316 of JAULBS010086588.1, read as the reverse complement.
TGGGAAATCATTTATTTCACTCATCCACCCATTTATTATTTTTATTTTGCAGAGAAGTCAAGTTGGAGGACACTTATTTTGACAAAGCTGTAGAGACAGCATTTGTGAAGGCCAGTAAAACTGTGTTTGAAAAGAAGACAAAACCATCACTTCTCATCGCCAACCAGGTTGGCAATATGTATACACCTTCCTTGTATGGAGGCCTAGCATCTTTTATTAGTCTGTGAGTATTCAAACAAGCAAAAAAAAAAGAAGTATATAATCAAACATTGTTATGTAACCATCTGTATTAAGCAGCTACTTGTCTTAAAGGGTCATTTTTGTTACTACTTTGATTGGCTGCTTAAGATAAGATTTAGATATATATATAGGATCTCTCAACACGTTACATGTTTATGATTAATATGATGTACTTACATGATTCCGATAGTATTTTGGGCATGGTAAAATTTCAGGAAAACATAACCTAATTTATTAAATATGTAGGTATTTATTTTGAACCTTTGATTTTGAATATTAAATTCATAAGAAATAGTTTATGCTTTATTAATATTGTATTTTTATATGTAAAACCAACACTTTCTTTAAAAAAAACCAATTGAATTTTATTTTCAGTCAGTCTGTAGAAGAAATAGCTGGGAAGAGAGCTGTTCTGTTTTCATATGGCTCAGGCCTTGCTTCCTCCATGTTCTCTATACGTGTAACAGAAGATGTGTCACCCAGTTCGGGCATTCACAAGCTAGTCAACAGTCTTAGCAACTTGCAGTCCCGTCTAGATAGCCGTATGAAGGTTGATCCGGAAGATTTTGACAAGACCATGAAACTGAGGGAACAGACTCATCACTTAGGTAAAAATCTTCTTCTGCCTTTCCTTGACTTGGGTAGAACAAAATCATTTCCAGTCTTTCTATTTGATAAATATAGTAGAATGGTATTAAAGTTTTCTAACTAAATATTTTAATTCAATTTATATATAAGACAACATCTGTTAGAAAATATAATTTCCCTGTTCAGATAATAGTTATAATATTTATTAGCATTTGAATTAGTGACACAGCACATTGTAAAAAAATGTATGGTTGAAAATATTACAGAAATCCAAACAAATTCTCATAACATTTTATGAAAAATGAGGCCTGAAAAAAATACTTTATTTACTTGTGTTAACAATTTACTTTGTTGGCATTGATAATAATAGTAACCAAAAGGTATGTATTTATTTCTATATATGGAATAATTTTATATCAGTTTGTTTAGTTAGTCATTTATTTTGCAGCACCATATGTTCCTGTGGGTCCAGTTGAAACATTGTTTCCAGGTACCTGGTACCTTTCTGAGGTAGATAGCTTCCATCGAAGAAGCTATGAAAGAAGACAGTATCCTATAGGTGATGGGGTGTCAAAACAAGATTCTCCACTGTGTGATGTAAGTATTCAAAATGTAGATATGTTTTTGACTATTCTCATTGTAAGTGAAAGGTGAGAAGTCAACTGTTTATATTTTTCTTTGTTGGTACAAATGGCTAAGTGTTGAGTTAATTACATGTGAATGTACAAAAACTCATCTTACCTTCTTTATTTTTTATTTTGAACTTAAATTATTATTATTATTTTAAAGTATCTTAGAAAACAAATGTGTGTGGAAGGCATTTTTATGAGCCAGGAAGAAAGTTAATTTAAAATTTTATTCTAAACATTTTACTTTTAGGGCTGGTGTTCACTTTGTGTGTAAAAATTATGATATTTATACATACAACAGCATCAACATAATATTGTAAGTGTAATAATAAAAGCAACAAAAATTAATACCACATAATTATATAAAATAATTTCACACAAAACACCATATCTATTAGGTGTCTTTGATAAGTACTGACAATTCTTTCAAAACAAAATATATGGAAGATTAACCAAATGAGATTGTTTAGATCAAGATATATTAATTTTTCTGAAGTTTTAAGTCACTATTACTAACAACATTAGTTTATTTTATACCAGTTTGGGATTATATAGACTTCTTGTAACCAGTGTGCATTATATTTCTTGTTTTTTTTTTATTGCAGGTAAAAAAGTCATCAATAGAAGATTCATCTGTACAGTCACCAGTGACAGTTAATTAAGAGTTTTTGTTTTATTCATCTCCACCTTGCTCACATATTCCATCTTTTATAATGACTGTAAATGGAAGTGTAACATGACATCACTCTCTTAAAAATGAGGTTACTGATTAGTTTTAGATTTGTACGTATTTAGAGAACTGCTTGTTACATCAGTTAACAAGTTTAGTTACTTGACAATACCAGTAATTTAGCTCAACTAATAAAGTAAGAAATTTGCCACATTATAACCACTGATATTCATTGACTAATCATGAAAAAAACAGTGTGGTTGTCCCTGTTTTAATTAATCTCTTTATTTTCTTTTTTACTTTTAATAGTTTTTTCATTTAAATGAATTATATATATTTTCTAATATTCTTTTGCGAAATATTATTCTCTTCAAATTATTTATTTTGATTTGTAAGACAAAGTCAAATCTTAATAGAAAGAGATATAAAACTCTAATTTTTACAATTCTATATTTGTTATTTAAAGTGTATAGGCCTTAAATTTCAAAATACATCAGCATTTGGATTTTCAGGACATTCAGGATGCTAGAAAGTACCAGTTTACTCACCATATGAGATTGAAAATTGATGGACGAGTTAAAAAATATAATTACACGTCCATCATGTCATTTTGTTTTGGTGACAGACTATTCTTTGTTTCTTTTTTACTTTATTCCTCTTTCTTTGTTTTACCGATATTAAATTAGAATCACAATAAAGAAAACAACAGCATCAGCAAGTTTTAATTACGTTGGATGGTTTGCTTTGTATTAAATACTGTAGACTAATCAACAAATTCTTGCAAATTAATACTTTTTGGTTAGTACCATTTTGGTGGACTGCTGAGAAATTTTTTTAATATGACCTTAATTTTTTCGGTAACCTTAGCTCTGTTGCTTTTGGTGAAAAAATAAAAAGAGATGTTTGTGATGTTGACAATATCAACAGTTTTGTTCCAGTTGCTGTTACTGACCTTGTGAAGTTTAAAATGTATTTATACAGTTTCTTCATAAGCGACTTAGACACATAATATTATCACTTTATTTCGGTGATTCTAAACACTGACTAACATCCAAGTTATACTGTAAATCTTGCAGGATATATGCTAGTTAGGAATGTGCATTTAATCGGAATTATATTATGAAAGCGGACAAGACGACTACAGAGCACTGTTTTATATTCAGTTTTAGTTGCAAGTTCATGTTTAATGTTTTGGGATTTTACAGCACATTAAATATTCAGAATATTTATAGGTCAAGCAATGATCAGTTACTAGTATTTACGTCTTCACTATACTGAGCAACACCTCAGTCTTATCACGTTATTTCAGATTTTTAGTGTTATAAGGGTATCGGAGATACTTATAGGAGGGTAAGCCAAGTTTAGATATATATATATATATATATATATATATACACACCTTACCTGCTGCAAAAAAAATTGTATTTTAAAAAAAGTAAATAAAATATTTAAAGTTTCTAAAAGGAAAGTATTTCACCAAAAGTTCGTTTTCCCACATTCCCACCAAAAATACTGAATATGAGACTGTGATATGTTAACTATGCTGGTAGTTATATTTGTATGGATGTACTGTGCATAGAACTTACATTTCTGCACATATTATACGTGTCATTGATGCTCCTAAGCAGGGATGGGTTTAATGCTAATCAAACTTAATGTGTTTAGAACAAAGTTCAATTAGAAAGTGTTCTTAGAACCTATAGTATAGGTTAGTGATAGCATCTGAAAGAACATGTGATGTAATATGAGAAATGGTTAGGAATTTGTCTGGAATCATTGTATTGTGCAAGAGAGCTGTTTAATATAAATTAATGAAAATGCTGATTCCATATACTGTTGATCTTGAAATTAATGCGATCATGATAATAATGCAAAAAATTTGAGTTCATTTTATTTGCATTAATACTATGACTCATTTATTTCTAACTATAATGCATATGTAATGGATCAATAAACAAAAATTAAAATACCAGTATGTGATGATTACTCATTATATTTGATTAAAACCTACTGAAAACAACACAATTTACAACACCAGTATGTAATAAAAGTAATTACAAACGTTTATTAAACTACTAGTCCTGCCAGCTTCCAGCCATGTGTAATGATAACCTTGCATGTTATGTGTTCACTTTTATCATTAGGAAACTAACCCACCATCATTTCTGATACATTTGAGTGTTCAGAATTAAGTGAGTTTATCCCAACAACAACGTTTGTTGTCTCAGTTTTAGGGAATTGCAACTACTGGCTGATTGCTGCACAAACATGTGTTGTTAGGAAACTGGGACGCATTAATTTCATGATTTACAGTATGTGCTTTTCTTTTGTTTGAAAATGTTTTAAATACTTTTCTTTGAATTAGCCACATTCATGTATAGAGTTTTAGTATTATATTTTTGCATGAAATTGTCTTTATTATTACCAAATATTTTATTATATTTACCATATATTATTGTTGTGAGAAATGATTATATACTCAACCAAAAATAAAGTTCGCATGTAATCAGTAGTCATTTATTTCATAAACTAAATGAAATTCATGGCAGAACTTCTGGGATTAGATAACCACACCATTTAGGAGGAGGTGTATGTATGCAGTAATATCACAAGTTGCACATGTGTTTGCTGCCAAAGATTATGGTGAAATGACACATTAAAAAATATATGAATATTTCAACATGCATACTTTCATTTTTGGTTGATCATGTTAGAGCTGGTTTTACGTACAATATTTCATTTTGTCTATACTTCTTTGCATACATTTAGAACTTTGCACTGTGTATTGATAATTTAAGCATATTTTGTTTATTTTTAAATGAAATGTTTGCATAATTTTATAATAAATTTTGTTTCTGATTTGTTTGTTGATGAATGTGATATGTGCCTTAGTGAAATAAACAGATTTGACTTGCGTAAGCTTTAACACTGAGATTAAAACTGCAAATATAACACATTACTCTACTATGTACTTGTAATATATGAGACTAATATTATTAACAAAGAAGTCAGTAGTTCAACCACATAGACATCCTTGCATGTAATTATCCACTTCCCCAATATATATTTATCAAATGGTTGTAGCCATTTCAAAATTAATCTTGATTTACAGTGGTAGACCAGCGTTTACAATGACAGTCCTTCATCTTGGTGATATTAGTTTCTAGTAGTCCAAACATCTATAGTGGGAGTTTCACTTTCTCCATAAATTTGGCATTTAATAGGTTATCTCTTTTGCCAGTGTGTTTTCCCAATTGTCTTGGGTTGTGGCTAGATACTTGTTCTTATACTGTCATAGGCAGGGTATGTTTGCTCTATGTACTCAGTTTTGGGGGGGGGTTATATGCTGCAGTGGAATGTGGATGATGTGACCAGTTTAAGATTGTAAAGATCAGTGACAATCCAAAGAAGTCGAATCTTTGACTTGCTATCTAAGATAGTGTCCACTGTGATCATACACATGTATAATTTATTGCTTACTCAAAATGTGTAATTACGTGTATTTCTTAATTGTAACATTCATTTTTAGTGAGCATAAAAGTGTATTTTAAAAATTTACATAATTTTCATTAGAACCTTTTTTAGCATCTTATACAGTATTACCTCAAATTATGTAATTTGTTGTTTTGTATTATATCAAAAACATAATATGCATAGATACTTGTCTGCTCTTCTATATATATTCTCTTGATAAAGTATGTTTTCTTTCAGTGTTCATTTATAAATCATTGGAGTAGATATAGCAAATAGTGACAAAGTTCTTGCTTTTTAACTCGTTCATATGTTCCTTTACTCAAGGTTTGTGTATTTTTGACATTTGTTGTCTATTTAATGATTAAAATTTGCAAAGATTGAGTTTTATGGTGTGTTTTTTTGTTATTGTATGACCGTCTCCTTTTTAATTTAATTTAAGCATAAGGGTCAAATAATTAAAGTAAATTCATCAGAAATATCCATGTCAGAGAATTGAAACAAAAATAAGCTATCTTGCATATTATCAGATATAATACTGACTAAAAGTACATACAGTTTATAAAGTCGAGTCATTGCTTGTTTTAACTTTGTGTACCAAATGCCAGCATTAATTATGTGTTGTATAATTTTAAATGAATATAAAATTACTGTTATTGTTTTTGTACCAAAGATGATCTCAGTGTTAATCTTTGTTGTGAATAGCTCTTTCAAAGAGGTTAAGTTGTCCCCTTTTTCAGCTACCTCTATAAGAGTAATGTTTGCATTATTAGTTTTGTTTGTTTTGGCCAGTCACTGTAATAAGTATTGTTTTCCTTACTATTAATTATTCTGGCGGATCCAGAAATATTGAAGAGTATGGTTGAAAGATAGGACTGACATTTAAAGAGAGGACCAAAAGTTCAGAACCTGCCACCACTCTTGGATCCATCTATTGTTTTATTCTGGGTGGCTAGTTTAATGGTTACTATTGATTATTATTAGTGGCCACTAATAATTTGCTTTTGGAGGTACAGTGTATATTTAATATTGTTTGTTTATTGGTAAAAATAAGCAAACTGACTGATCCAAAGCACTTTTATGAAGAGATTGTTTGAACTAATTGTTTTATTTAATTTCTCCCACCCTTTTGTGTACTTTTTAATTAACCTTATTTTGTTTTTAGACAATCATCAGGTGCTGATTTTTGAAGCCTGTCTTTTTTTCTCTTGCATGATTTACATTTACTGTACTTAAACATCTGCGTATCACATAAACAGGCTTTTTAATTTAGCACCTAATGTTTTGTTTATTTTTCTTTGTGCAAATCAAAGCTAGTAACATATTTGTTTATGGTCGTTAGCTGTCTTATTCTGTTTTAACAAGAATTTTGTATGCATATACTAGTTAGAGATAGTAAATTTGTACGATATATGTAAGCATAATATTTTTGATAAACTTTGTCTGCACCTGCTTGTTTTGTTTGTTTTTCACAAACATATTTTGACATAGAATAACCACACACACAAACACACATTTATATATGCATGCGCATAATGTTAGGTGTGTTTAATATTTATTCTTATCATATAATACTGTTATGCTATGCAACCAAGATAGCTACATATGGTTTGTCTAACATGTAAATAGGTGTACATAATTATATGAATTCATTGTTAATAACAACTGATGCCTAGAATGAGTTTACGTATGGTTTTGGAAAAGGAAACCAAAATCTGTATTTTTGTTAATTTTAATCACCTGTGAATAAAACAGCTGGAGAGTGGGTGAGCTTTACACAAATGGGACAGACAGGATAGGCAAAATGTTTTATCGGGTGTTAATCAAGGGTATACCATGAATGGTCCATGCATTTTCACAGAACTGCAATACATTTGCCAATTAGTAATGAATGTTTTAATCATCAACTTATCTGTGTCCGATTTGGCTATACCTCTTTATCCTGGCATAAACATTCCTTGGCAATACCATATCATTGCCTTTGCCATTCACTACTATTACCATAACTATTACACTGTTCTTATTATCTTGAGTTATGTTTGCATATCCCTTACTTTTACTTCAAAAAAATTTAATAATAATTACCTAATACTATATGTGATAAAACTGTTTTTTTAATTATTTATCCAATAGGCTCCCTTACTTTCCCCACTAGTTGTAGTACAGGCTGTGATTTCTAAGTTAATTGTGTTACTCTGACAAAACAGTATTTTTATAAATAATTAAACAAACAAATTAATTTAGTAATTTTATTGTTTGGCAGGACAGACGTATACAATGTATAACGAATATTGCACAAAGTTGTATTATTAAAAAAGATTTTTTTAAATGGACATAAAAGACCATGTAAATGTAAATAAAAGCATAAGTAATATTCAAGTATGTACATTTTTTTTTACAATAATCATACATTCAGCTTCACTTGTATATCATATCATTTGGACGGATTGTTGTACAAAAGTGAACATCATATTAATGTTTATCTATGGCACTTCCCGGCCCATCTGTTGCACTTACGTAACAATTTTGTGTTGGCATATCAGTATGTTCTACTAAAAGTCTTGTCCATTCAATTGACACCTGAAAAATCTTGTGTTGATTCATCAGTCAGTTCTACGAAATATCTTGTTGATGGAAAACTAAAACAGGATTTTTGTTTTTTGAATCTTAATAACCATGCACTGATATAACAATTATTAGTTTTATCAGATTGTTTCACGAAATGTGTGGTCCATTGGGAGACCACAAAACAAAGATTTAGTTTTTCCAGCCTTAGAAACCTTCCTTAGATCCGACTGATCATTTATAAATATGTTCTATGAAATTCCTGTTGCACTAGGATATCACAAAATTGAGGATTTTGTATATGAAACTCAAAAACCCTTCATCCGAAGATGTTTGCCCAGTTGCGTGACTTCATAGAGACATGATCCAGGAGCTTCGAGATCCTTGAGACCAATCACGAGACAATGTTCACACTTGACAGCCACGAGTATTTTATCGTCTGCTCGTCCGACCAACGTCTCCTCTTGTTCGTCTGGTCTGAAGCACGTGTAAATCGTGTTACAGAACTTAAGTTTCGTTATGGCGTGGTAATTGCTGGAGATCATTCCAACCAGACCCAGGATTTCGGCGCTGTTGGCCTCCCAGTTTACAGTGCAGATGATAGTTTGAAGATCTGATTTTTGCAAATCGATTATTCCCACTGTGTCAACTTTTCCGCGCCTCATGAATGTGATCAGCATGTTTCTCCAGTTCATGATTGTCAGCTGCTGGGATATTTCTTCTACTCACTTTGGTTCTCTATCTTTTTTTCTTGAGTTGTTTCGTCCAATTTATTTCTTCTGTTAAGTAGTCTGGTTTACTTCTATTCTTCTGTTTTGTAGACGGTTTTTTTTTATAAACAAAATTCTGGAGATTTTCGTTTTTTTCCTACTAGACTAAACTGATATTCCTCTTTTTTTTGTATGTAGTTTTACAGACAGCTGTTAAACTTATATACAGTCTCGAAAGTTAAATGATAAACAGAAACACACGTGTTTTATATACTAATGTTTACACGTTTTCAATCACGTGACATTATGTCACTTTTATTCTCAGCAGAGCCCAGTACGAGGCAGAGATAATTCACAACGACAGGTGATTAGAATGAATGTAAACCAGACATGTTGAGTTCAAAGTTTAATACGCCTCAGGTAAGCATTACCTGATGCCGGTATGTTTAGATAGCATACGTGAGGAAACACCGGTATGTCAATAGACTGAAAAATAACAGGATGTCCTCTACAATCTGAGAAATTTAGTGTGTCAAGTTTATTTACAAGATCTATAAAAAATGATGTATACATGACTGTGTGTGTGTGTGTGCGCGCGCGCGTTCGTGGGTGTGTGTGTGTGTGTGCATAATATAATATGTATGCATTGTGTGTGTGCTATTCAGAATTACAGACAGGCGGACTAACATAATTTATTAACATCTCCTAAATATACAAAAAGTATTCATATCGAATACATAAACATGAATACATATAGTATATATCAGTCATGAGAGCCGCGGGGTTAAAATAATATATCTGTAGGCTCAATTGTATAACAATACATTATGTACATGCATGAAACGTATCTTCCTTTTATCGTCTTACTTTGTTTAAAACGCGATTCGAACATTGTGACCTCGAGTTTCTATGAAGGAAATAAATAAGTATTCCTTGCACACACGTTACTCAAATAAATTATAACAAAACACGTGTACATGTACAGATGTACATACATTTTCATTGGACATTAAACCAGGCATATATTTGACTATTAGATTTACATGTTATTACCCACGTTTTCCAATCAAAATAGGATCTAAAAAATAATACACACCCGCCCTCTCCCTCCCCCTTTGGGAACGTTTCATGAACCGTATTACATGTATAGGGACAGTGAAATGTTTTCATTTACTTTGTTAAAGCCTGCTCAACAACCTGTGAATATAAGTAGCATGTTTTAAAAATGAGTTTAATACATTTCAGCAGCAGACACAGGGGGGTTCAGGGAGTTTAAGCCCCCACTTTTGGTTTACTAAGAAATGATTTTTCACTCCATGTATGAAAAAGAGGAAATGCTTTTAAAATAGGAAACCAAAAATATTCTCCACTTAAACCCGTCTTTCCTTAAAAGCTGCATTTATTTTTCCCATTATTTAGTTAATAAATTAAATGAATTTTGAATTGTTTAAATATTATTTAAAATGGTCGTTAAAAAAGGTTTAACATATCTTGCAGTTTGGTAATTAGAACAGTATCTGTGGTCTGCCTGCACTGCTGCCACAAATCCCAATACATGTACCAGAAAGTCTGGATCCATAATTAACTGTTAATGAGGCGTTGAAGTGAAAATTGATTAATACACGAGAACATTTTTTATGCATCGTCAACGAAGTAGGTTGTTTTTGTCAAGTCTGTCAGTATAAAGACACAATTAATGATGTATATGCGATTATAAGACAAGTATAAACCATGCCATGGCATTCGCTTTATATATACATGTATAATCATCAGAATACTTAGGAGCCATTCCACAATTATAACATGAGTAAACGAGAAAAAACAGACTTGTGTTTGTTGTTGTTTTTTAATTCCTTTTTTTTTTTTTTTATTAATTTTTTTTTTTTTGAGGATTTTAAATAAAATGTCATTTCACTTTGTGAATATGGATGTGGGGTTGAAAGTCATAAATAATATAATATTCAACAGCCGTGTGTTCGTTTGAGCGTTACAAACAGCGAGATGCAAATAGTGTAAGAATTACATTCGTAGTTAAGTAAATTAGTTGTACGAATGAGTACGTATGTATATTTTAGCGGAATTAGTTTAAACAAAACAACTCATTCGCATATCCAAATTTTTTACATTATAGCTTTAAAAACGTGCGTCTGTGTGTGCGTATGTTTATTAAATATAAACATTAAATGGCAAGCTGAATATTATACTTTCAAAGTATGTGTTACAGATTTTTATTTATGGACTAATTAATGAAAGCTGGGCGAATAGTTGGACGTGTGAATCGGAAGTATTCCTAGGAGACAGAGTCCAAGGTGACAATTGTTCCTACAGTCTTGCATTCTGTTTACGCATGTGGAACTCAGTGGTCCAGCGGTACGACACCAGACTCTCAAACTAAAGACCGTGGTTTAAAACCCGTCGGAGCTGGTTCACGTCTTTGATATCCAATAGCCGATGATTAATAAAGCATTGTGCTCTAGTGGTGTAGTTAAAGAAAAAAATCCGTTTACACCAGTATAACATAGATCTCTGTTGTATATTTAAGACACTATAGTATGTTTACGCTACTTTGAACATGGATATTGACGAATAAAAACCAAAATATATTAATGTTGATATTTTTAAGCAAAAAAAAAAGTTCTATTTTTTTTTTCTAGATTGCTATGTGCTTTGGTCCTGCATTGTTTGTATTTCGAACCGACCTTACTTTGACCGCCATGTTTGATTTTCGGCTGACGTCAGACAAATCCATATAAAAATGGTAATTATGTAATTATTTGTATAATGTATTTTTATAGTACGCGGTTATTATTTTATGAATATATTTAACATAATTCAATATCAATGCCATATTTGCAATGATTTATTTATTAAAGCAAAAACGATGAACGAGATACGAATATTACCGGAAATGACCGAGATGTTCCTAATGTTAAAATGGATAGTTACCCCACATTGTAATAATATCGTCGGCCATCTTTTATTTTCGTTGTGAAAAAATGTTCGAGTTATACACTGTGTTTAATGGGTAATATTATTTTAATTTGTCATTTATCAAAGTAATCTTAAAAATTTAAACAGGACATTTTGCTATTTCCAAACTCTTGTCCTTTTTCGCCTAGGTTCACGCAAACTAAAGTAATCGACAAAAAGTTATGTTCCAAGTAGCGTAAACAGACTATAAATTCAATGTACGATAGCATTAAGGTGCATACTTGTTATAATATTTGGTAAAACTATAACATTGTCATCATATTCAGAATCTTATCCCTACAAGGGAAGTTTCAACAAATTCAGTGATGACATATTATATAAACGCATAAATGACTCCCAACCATTCATTGTACCATGTTTGTGAAATATAAGCCACATGTGCAATGGCACTTATCATTTATAATGAATTATTTTTATTTTTCAAAAGTTTGTTAAAATACAAACATGCTTGGTGAGTATACAAACAAGTTTAATTTGCTTGTCTCTCTCATGACAGGTCCATTTTTCTTAAATAAGCGTTTTGATGTATCGGGTCAAAAATAAGTTTCTTTATTATCAGCATTGTTTTCATACTTAACAGACATCATAGTACAGTACACTCTGCATTAACTGGGAATTTTTGAAACTGAAAATGAAAGTCTGCTTTATGCTTTGTTCCATATTAGAGCGACTTCCAGAGCTAAAAGACTCTTTCTAGTTTTAAAACTGATCTGTTTTAGACAGCTTTCTGGATTAGACATGTTTCCGACGTAGCTTTTGTCGCTTCGTGTTTCAGATTAGACTTTGTACCCTGTATGTGATCTTTTTGTTACGTAATGGTTTCCTAGTGTTAGGAACCGGGACAGTTCCTGTTCTCAGTGTACATCCTGTCAGTGCTGTTTCCAGCACTCATTACTCACTTTACGTGAATCGTTGTATTGCCTATAGATGTGAACGTTTCCATCCAACTCAAAGACAAGACAGCTACATCATCTTCCCATCATCAATCAGCATGCCACTATGTGTTGTATTTCTGTCTCTTCACTTGGGTTTCTCTTTGTTTATTGCTTTAATGATTTAATAAGAAATTACAAATCATATTTTATTCTGAAATTGTATTCAGATGGAAGTAACACAAAATATCGTTAGTATTTATACTAGTAAATATTAATGATATTTATATATCAACCATACTATCATTATTATATCCTTTGCAGGGGTGTTGGAGCCGGGGCTGGGAGGGGGGCTGCAGCCCCTCCCCCAATAATTCTCATAAATATGTTAGTTTTTTTATTCATTGTTGAATTATTCACAGGCTAATTCTGATGTTCAGAAACGGGAGCAGCCTCCCCCCCCCCAATATGATCAGCCCTCCCCATATGAATTTCGTTCCAACGCTCCTGCTTTGCCTGGTGTCTTTTTGTATTCAAATAGAATAACAAGTTGGACTTAAAAAATCTTTATCCAATACAATATTTGAAATCAAAAATAATAGCTATATTAGATAAAATGTGTTGTTGAGGTATGGTTTTATTATTATTATTATTATATCAATGGCGTAGCTTCCATTGAGGAAATGAGGAAAATGACTCACTAGATTTTTTTGCAGAAAAAAAGTTAATGTGATTAATATTAAAGCGCCCATTTTCTTTTTAATCTCGGCCCTCTCCCACCCCCACCCCTCAACCCCCCGCCAGAATTTTGCCTCTCTAGAAAAAAGACCCAAGCTACGCCAATGATATTAACATATTTCTCCATGCCTCCCATGTTGGTACATTCTTCATCTAGGCTTATAAAAGAGCAACTAAATAGTATTAGCAATCTTGAAATACGACGATATCAATTCAGTTTAATACGGGTTAAGTATCTTGTATATATTTAATTTTCATATTTGATAGACAGACACGGTATTTGCAGTATTCGGGTGACCCATAATTCAGATTTAAAATCATGAGCCCTTAACACTATGCTATTTGATCTCCGGTATGTTTACGTCACTGGTTGTTTGAATATTCGTACGATAACGTGTGTAGGCTTACTCACATTTTCAACGGTGCTGTAGGTTATCAGCTGCAAGCAGTTACGTATGCCCATAATTCAGATTTAAAATCATACGCCCTAAACACAATGATATTGATCTCCAGTAGGCATATGCAAGCCTGTAGCCAGGCGGGTTTATAGGGTTCGAATGAACTCCCCTTTTTCTGAAGTGCCCTTTCAAACCAGGCTAGAACCCTCCTTCCCTCAGCTTTTTGAAACGTTATTTGGTTTTAGTTGACATATTCATGATTGATTGTATCCCTTTAACGTTTATATCATACTATAGTCAGTTTACGCTACTTGGAACATGGATTTTTGTCGATTACTTTAGTTTGCGTGAACCTAGGCGATAAAGCACAAGAGTTTTGGAAATAGCAAAAAAGTCCTATGTTCCAATTTTTTTCATTACTTTGTTAAATAATAATTAAAAATA